>VYZP01059518.1:0-17578 GCA_013400635.1 Hypocryptadius cinnamomeus
AAATATTCCCAGTGCTCTGGGTTTCCACAGTTTTGCTTGTGTACGTGGCTTTTGCTTTCTATATTAAAATGTCTTTATGTCAACCCATGAGTTTCCTAGCTTTTACCTGTCCAGTCCTCTCCCTGATCCCACCGGTAGGGGAGTGAGTGAGCAGCTGCGTGAGGCTTGGTTGCTGGCTGGGGTTAAGCCACGGCAGTCCTTTTTGGCTCCCAATGTGAGGCACAAAGTGTTTAAGATAAAGACAGATTTGATTGGGATGTGCTAAATTGAATTTATAGCTGTTAGTGCTGTTTAGCTGGTAATCATCAGGCTCCTGTGCTTGCCATGGGGCTCCCTTCTATGACTGTATATTAGTCTAGTGCTCATTAGTGGTTGTCTTCTGCTTTTGCTGCTTCCTGTATTGCTGTACTGCTTATCATCTCCCTGTAATGTACCTGGGAACATTTTGATAACAGCCTTAGTGATACACCTGGGCGGGCAGATGGCCAGGGTGTTGCTGCTGTTTCTGTGTTGCTGTACTGGACAGGTGGAATTCCAGTGTGAACTTCAGCTGAATAGATGTCCTGGGTTGACTATATGATGCTTTTTATCCCCAATCGTCTTGTTCTGTTTATACTGAATAATAAGTTTTACACCTTTAAGACTTTTCCAGAGAGTGAAGGGAGGAGGGAAGAAGTGTGCAGTTTGTTCTCGGATGCTGCACTCACTCACTCACTCACTCCTCCACATCCCTTGTGGAGGACTGTTGTTGTCTGCGGATAGACAGACAGCAGGACAGAGCTCTTTTTTTTTTTTTGCTTTTAGTTAGTTTTAGCTAGCTGAGGCAAAGAAGTTCCCTGGACTGTGGTTCTTTTTTCTTGGACCTGTTCAAACCTGCTCTGGACTGAACACGCAGAAGAGCACCGGCAGCTCCACCTGTGGCCCACCAGGCTGGGCCTGGGCCACGGCATTTCCAGCGCCGGAGGGACTGATAAGAGACTGAGTGAGCCGACCTGCAACCTGGGGAGGGGACTGTTCTGAGTTTGCCATCTTATGTTGAGCAGCAGGAGGGTTTATTGTTTCATATTGTTTGGGTTCCATTGTTTAATAAACAGGGTTTTTTCCACTTTTCTCCAAGGAGGTATTTTCTCCCAAACCGGTTGTGGGAAGGGGCCAATTGAATCTGCTTTTCTAGAGAAGCCCCTTTGAGGGTTATCTCCCAAATTTGCCCTGAACCAGGACAATAGACTACTACATGAATCAGTCTAGATGGAGCAGACCCACCTGCAGCCCATGGAGGACCCTATGCCTGAGTAGGTGAATGCCTAAAGAAGGCTGTACCCCATGAGATGCTGTGATTGGAGCAGGTTTGCTGACAAGGCCTTGTGAGCTCATGGGGGGCCCTGCTGGAGCAGTTAGCAAAGAACTGGAACCTGTGCAAAGGCCCCACACTGGAGAAGTTTGAGGACTGTCTCCCATGGGTGTGGTCCCACACTGGAGCAGGGGCAGCAGAGATTCCCTCACAGCCCATGATGAAGACCATGGTGAAGCAGTTATCTCCTGCTGCGCATGCAGGACTGTGAGGTGGACCACACTAACAGTGGACTCTAGTGAAAACCCTTTGTTTTTAGCCAGACTGGGGACAAGGGGAGGAGTTCACGCCAATGTTAAAAACACTATAACCTGGCCCAAAAGGACTAGGGATGGAGATTGTAATGGATATACCTTTAAATTGTCGTAAACTATGATTTGAATTGTGTGGTACAGGAGTTAGTACAGCAGAAACCACCTGAGGCAGTAGAGGAGAAGCCTTACAGAAAGCAGTGACTTGACCTGAGTTGGCTTTGGCGCCCAGTAACCAGCAGCAAGAAATGAAGGCCAAAGCAACTGACTAAATGAATTCAAGAGACATTTTTAACATATTTTACAGACATTTTGCAGGGGTGGTCTGTAGACTAAGGGAATAATATCTCTGTATTATACCAAAGAATGGAAAGGGGAAAGTGGTTAATAAGGTTGTATGGAATAGTGTGGGACTTGAGTATGATGTAAATAGTACTAAATAAGAGTTGGAAGTCCCAGTTTTCTGCATACACTTTATGTCATCAAAAACACAGCACTTCTCTGCCTCTTGTTTATTTTGACATGGGAATGAAGCACAGATTTTGTCTAGGTTACAGATTGATCCATAATATGTTTCACTTTTTTAGCATTTTTATCTTTAAAGTTTCCATGCAAACTTTTCATTTCTCATGAAAAATCATAGCATAATTAACAGTTTGTTTTTTAACAGCCAGAGGCTTGTGCTTCTGCAAACATTCCCAGATATCAGTCTACAGCTTGGGCAAGTTACTTTCACATTTACATTAGTTGCAGAGTCATGTGATAAGCACAGCTGGCAATATGTCTTTATAGACAGTTATCACCTGTAATACAAATACAGCACAAACATTTCCTGCCCTAAGTAACTTTCTGACATCCCTAACCCTGTGACAATTTTCATCATGTGAGAGGAGGAAGGAGGTCTTGGGAGATTTATGGTGATTGTTTGGCTTAAAAATACCCGAACACTTCCCCCGCCATGATATAACATGCAGTAGGTCTTCAGGCAAGGAGATATCAATCAATATGACCTTCCTATGCACAGACCACCCCAACTTGTGAGGCAGTCCTTTTGCACAAATTTACATATGTACATCAGATCCGTCACTTCTCTAAGTCCTGTGACACTCTCAGCAAAACAAAGGTTATTGTTACCATTATTTAGCTTAGACAAAAAAAGTACCTCTTTTTGTCTATGGTTAAAGAGGCAGATGAACTACAGTCCTGCATCCTATTCTTCCAACTTCCTTTATAGTAATGATAGCCAAGAGGAAAATCTGATCAAAGCCACAACTCATTTACTCTGTAGGAGAGGTACTGATGCAGTCTGAAACTCTCTCTGCTTTCGTATTGCTTAAATTAGTAGTGGAAGAATATGGAGGATGGTACATGTTGAGAGCTTCAAGATGAAGCTGAATATAATCACCAGGTTTGAACAGTTGGCATGAGTGGTTAAAACATTTCATATAATTCCAATAATGATACCTAAATGATAGCCCAAATGTACAAATCTGTATTCTTCTCCATCTTGCCTAGCTCCAAACACATGGACGTGCCATTCACATTGCTGCATATCCGCCACGGATGCCTCCTGCTCTACCTCTTCTGGTACATTTGGGTAAAAAAGTAACATTGAGCTTTTAAATACCCCCTCAGGAATAGTGTATGCTGACAGTGGCCTCTCCTGGCAGACAAATAGTCATTGTAAACTTGTGGGTATAACCCCCTGTTCTATAAGGTGAGCTCTGTATCCAGGGTGTTCCTTCCAGGAACTCCTTTCCTAGAAGGACATACGTCCACTGCCCAGCTGACTCAGAAAAGCAGTTTACACTTCTGGGAGTTACAGTTGCCATAAACTCCCTCTTTCAAGATGCAGATTTTTTTTTGCCTTAACTAATGAGCAGTCTTTGTTAGAACAATGTTATATGTTTTGCTGGGCCAAGAGTATTTGCAACACCAGCATTTTCATGCGTTTTGCCTTGCCTGCTACTCCTCCATATCCAGTAACAACCACGATCTTCAGATCTGCAAAAACCCCACTATTTTTTTGGCACCCTTGGGTTTTCAGCTGTAACTGTAGTCTCCGAACCATGTGTCTGTAGACTGCAACCCAGAGCCTTGGTCCTGCTGCTTCCACAGTAATTATGCTGTGATAATTAGTAATTATGGTCTAACAGTACAGTCTTTATTTCATTCTTACTCTTCTTAGTCTTTTCATTTGAAACATCAAACAAACTCACAAGCTTCCAACACAACCATTATTAGTCCTACAAGCTGTCATCTCCCCCACAGCTGTGTGTAAAGGATGCTTCCTCACAACCAACATTCTCAGAATGAAACTTGAAATTCAGTTCATGGCCCCAGCTCATGTGGTGTTTTATGAGAAGTCCTTCAGGTCTCATAATGATTACTGTAAAACATACAGCTCTCCTTGTGTGACAGTCCGACTTTTCAGCCTCAAGATGCCTCAGACCACTGTTGTAGCCTATACTGCATGGTTACTAGGGTTGCTACCCATGGCAGCAAAACTAAAGAATTTCGTAAGATTGCTAATTGAGTGCAAATGTCTGTTCTCTCATTTCAGTAATAAGAGTGAGGAATTTGTCCTGGGGTTCCCCTGCCTGTGTATTCAAACAGTACTGCTTTCTTTTCTGTTGCCTTGTAAATACCAGAAGTCCAGGCACAATTCTACTGTGCTGCACAGCAAATAGAAAGCCATTAGGACAATCCAAAACACGAGTAGTCTTTTGAATTTATTAATTCCAGCATTGGGCTCATCTGCATTGAAAACTTCACGAGCTGTGAGCAACCACTGTGTCTGGCCTTAGAACTTAAATCTCAATAGATTAAAATCACATGGGGTTTATCAATAGTAGTGAAAATATTAAGTTACTATCTTTTGTAAGCGATGTTGTATAACCACAGGAATATATGAATGATGTTTAGTGAAAGAACAGTATCTCACAGAGATAACAGAAGATCCATTCTGTCATCTCTGGCTGCTCTCCAAGAACAGCATGGAAATTATATCTACAGTGAGAGGACAAGTGATAATCAACCAGAATTGACTGGCCCCCCTATCACTCATTGGTCTTAAAGATAAACAAAATTTTCCCTCTAAATGATTTTCTTTTTACTGTTTCTTGATAGGTTATAACTCCATGCTATTACCTGACACACTGTCCACCTTAAAACCAGGAAGTCTTCTGGTACTTGACCCAAGAAGCACTTTGTTCTTCTCCTGGGCTAATCTGTCAGAACTCAGAGCCCACTGTGAAATGAACTTCTAAAATCCCCTAAATTGTTAGCGTATCATATTCCCATCCACTCCTCTGTGGAGTGTGGATTTAGCTTACACTTCAAAGCAGGCCAGACTCTGGTTGAGCGTCCATCTCACATTTGGCAAGGGAGGGAGGTTTCACCAATGGCGCCTCATCAAAGGATAACAAACATCACGTACAGAGTCTGGAGAAATATATCATCCCAATCTCTCCCCTCTTCCATTGTCTACCATGCAAATCCTCTTCACCTTTGGTGCAATCATGAACTTCAAGCATAACTCACCTACATTTCTCCATTCATCAAAGTCTTCAGTCATTAGCTCATGCTTGCCTTAATCTCCCATTCTTATTTCAAGCTATTTTGTTCCTCAGTATGCCACCAGAATGTCTGCCCACACTTCCCAAATGCCTGGGCCAGCTTAATTTGTTTTTGAAATATGTTGTTGGTTGCTGTCCTGGCTGCAGTATGCTCAGGAATACTACTGACTATGCATCCCTTTCCTCACTTTGTCCTGCTCTTTTCTCATCACTGTGAGACAACTTCCTCCCAGAAACAGAGCAAAGCCTGATTTTCTGCCCTTTTAGCAGAAAATGCCGGAGCAACATTTTCTGCATTCCATGTCACTACCTTCTCTGAATACCTCATGAACTCCTGGGCTGCTGGAATGACAATGCCTTTCTTCCTGAGAACATATGCTATCCCTCCTGCTTTCTTACTTCCTTATGTCAGCCCAAGATGCTTTTTTCCTGGCCATCTTATAATTTAGACCTATTCTGGGGAAGCCAAGCTCAACAATACCATGCATATGACTCCAGACCAGTTTCATGTAATTCATGAAAAACACCAATCACTTGTTTTAAATTTTAGAAGTTTAATAGTAATAAAATGGTTATAAAAATAGTAATACAAATTAGAGCAATAAGAATTTGGACAATCAGAGTTAGGACAATAAAGGACAATAAAAGCAAAGAATTATGAACGAACATTTGGATGCTTTCCATTTGAAAGCATGGCTCACTAACAAAGGATTAACTCTTAAAAGCAATAGCCTGTTGCATATTCATATATCTCATAAATGATTCAAAAATTCTTTTCAAACAAAGGGTGTTCTCTGGTTATTGTCAACTTCTCCTCCTTAATCCTGTTGGCGCCTCAAAGACAAGAGGGAGGCGGAAGAAAGTTTGTCTTTTCTGATAGGGGGACAATAATTCTTCTCTTGGAGATTTAGGTGTCTTGTTGCTTTTATCTCTGTGTGAAGAATTTCTTGAGCTAGTTAGAAAAAGTATCTTACATCGCATAGTTTTTATTTTAATATTATGTTATAGCCTAAAACTATATTTAACACACTACTGAAAAGGATTAATACAGTATAACTTTTTAACATAACACATATAATATTCATTTTAATATTTGCGAAAAGCCAATCATAAAATACGCATTTTTCACATTCATCTACAGCGGTAGAGATGTATGCTGCCTTCCTTACTACCTTCCTATTGTCAAGCATCAAGAAATCAATCATCCCCATACTCTTCCAGTGTTCTCCATCTTTTTTAGCAATCTGTATGACAAAAAGACTGCTAGGTATAATAAAATCTTCCAGGAACTCTGGAATTAAAACCACCAGTGATGTTCTGAGTCCGTGTCTTTTTCCATGTCTTGCTCAATCTGTTTTCCTAAAACTACTCCTGTCACAGATTCATACAGGTCTATACTCCCAATCTGCACCTGCAATGGCCAAACTTCCCACCCAGTAACAATCAGGGAGTCTAATACCCAGAGCAGGTAAAGAACATTACTGACATTACTGGTGGACTGAATTTGAACTGAACATCCAAAGAGGAACCAGCAGAACCCTTACAGCTAGTGTGCTATGGAGCAATTCCAAAACTGCACTTTTCAGCTGTGATATTAGTAGAAAAAAGGGGAAGTCTTAGCTCTAAATGTGCATAGTTGTAAAGTAGTTTTTATTGATAGTAATTTCTTTCACATAATTATGTTTTCCATTTATAGACCTGGATAATGTTTTGAAAAATATTTTACAGGATAGCAGTTTTTAGTTTATATTCATGTGAAGTGGAAAACGTCTATCACTATACTAATTGCAAATCATTCTGCTTCTGAAAACAAGCCCTTTTTCTAACTTCTTGATATAGATGGTAAGATGTCCATTCCACAGAATAAACTGACATTGCTTCAGTTAGCTTTTGATGACAGAAACTGTTTGGCCATTAAAAGTATGTCCTTATTAAGGAATTAAATATCAGCTAACACTTAAAGAATGCTTCATTAATCTGAGAATATGAAGAGCTCTCTCTTCAAGCCAATGTGTTTCTAAATTATTTCAATTTTATACATTCTTTGATGCAAAAGAAATGTTATTAAGCACTAAAATAATTTTTCTTCATTCACTTAGAATGAATTAACATTTGCTGCTCTTATTGTTATCCCCAAAATTAATATTCAAATTTAACTATAACAGTCAAGAATCTGCAAACACTGTAGCAACTGAAAAATTACAGCCTTATCATAACTGAGTTACAATATTGCATACACAGCTGATAAGGTCCTAAGAAAACATGAAAATTTGATTTCCCTTCATTCACTCCTTTCTGTTCTACAGGAAGATATTTTACCCATAAATGTGTAAAAACCACTGAATGGGAAACATTAGAAGAGTACAAAAGCTGTATCAGAATAAACAACCGCTAAAGATTAGGAGCTATCAAATTTGGCACAAAACAACCATCAAGGAGCTATGAGCATTGAACACACTTCAATGTGACTGCACAATTACCTCTTCTATCAATTAACCAATCATAAGCTTTTTGAAAAAGACAAAATGTAGCACAGATATTAGCATATTAACAGAATTGCTAATAATTTCTGGAGACTGCTGCATTCAAAAAGGTGAATAAAAAGACTAAGATGATAAAAAGAATCAACAGCCTGTTCAAAAGGGAACTCAGGGAGATCAAGACAACCCAGCAAAAACATGGAGAGAACTTTATTAATGCATCTCTACAAACACCTTTGACAGCTAACATTGCATGTAGAAAAAGAACTGCTATAGCTCAGGGACAAAACTGAGCCAAAAGCATAGTTTCTTTAGGTTGGCCATGAATTGTAGGATCATATTGGTTGGAAGAGACCTCAGGGAGGTGATGTAGTCCAATTTCCTGCTCCAAGCATGTCCAGTTAAAGAAGGCTATTCAGGATCTCATACAGTTGAGTTCTTAATATCTTCACAGAAGACAATTCTGTAACACATCTGGCTAAACTCATCCTGTATTTTACCACCTTCCTCGTGAAAGTGTGTATCAAGTAATAATGTCTCGTTTCAACTTCTATTTCCTGTCATCCTTTTACAGTACACTCTGGCTCTGTCTTGGCTCTGTCTTCTCTATACGTTTTGTTAGGTATTTGTGGACAGAAGTAAAGTTTTCAGTATTCTCCTTTCTGAGGTTGAACAAATCCAGTGCCTTCAACCTCTCCATTATGTCACGTCATGTACTCCTGCCTCCTGACCAACTCAGTGGTCTTCTGCTTGAGTTGTTTCAGTCAAGGTCTTTCTTTTACTGTGGAGCCTGCAGCTGGACCCAGTATTACACAAGTCATCTCACAAGTGCTGAATAGAGGAGAGTAATGACTTCCTTCGACCTGCTGCATTTGTGCTTACAATCCAGGGCAGAGTGCATAGCTGATTTTGCCACAAGGGTGCACTGCTAACTCACAGTTAACTCACTGTCCACCAAGATCCCCAGGCACACAGTTCTTTTTACATAAAGCTGCTATCAAGACAATGAACTCCAGCCTGTACAATTGCATTAGGTTATTCCATTCTAGGTCCATGGTTTGTACAAATTTAGGCTGAAGATTAAAACAATTTCTCATGGCCAGGGCTGGAAGGAGCAGGAAAACCATGGACTAAAAAATTAACTTCATATGGGGCTTTATCAGTTCTTGGTAAGTACATTACTCACTTAGTAAGTAATTGGATATCAGCTGACAGCCAAGACATACACTCCTTAAATGTCTAATAAAGTTATCAAAAATACAACTTACATAAAAATTAATGATTTGATATTTCAATCCAACACCTGTTTAGTCATTGCCTACTTCAACACAATATAATTAAAATTGCAAAAGACTTTAATTGAAACTGCTGAACTGTCCTTCCTAAGCAATCATGACTAACTAGAAACCTTGGTGCCTATTTATTTGATGCCAACATACTGAATTTGAACACCAACCTGAGTCAGTACTCACCACAAGTTACTGAACTGACTGAAGATTTTAATTAGTACTTCCTGAAACAACATTTCTTTGTAAGAAGTATCTAACTTACTGTGATAGCAGTAAATTCTGAAAATTCCTTGAATTGCTTGTTAAAAAAAAGGTAAGCTGTCTAGGTTCCTTGAATGGACAGAATGTACTTTCCTGACTGTACTGTTTGATAAGTGACTATCCAACATACAACAGCTTTCACTACACCTTTTATTTCCTAGAACTTAGATTTATAAGTAACGCTCCCTAGTAGAACATGTTAACTAACCCTACATACACATTTTGAAAGACAGTCTTTTGACTAGCATATAAAAAGTGTTCTATTAAGCTAGATTTTTCTTTATGCTGATGCTTTTAGTTTAGTTTCTTACATCTCCTTACAAATCAAGCCCTCTAGTTCTCTGACTAGAATACATTTTCTACACTTTAAATGTGAATGTAGTAAGATGATTGGATGCTGGAGTAAGCACACATTAGATCCATCAGAAAACCAAACCATTTACAGGGGGGAAGTTCCTGAACATTTCACAAAAAGTAAAGCTGAGAAGGGCAAGCATACACAACAGATATATTTTGAGCTCTACACAACAGATGTATTTTGCCCCTATTCCTTTCACTGAAAAGAAGGCAGCAGTAGCTCATAATGGCACCTAAACTGGTAAAAGGGTTGTCTGAAATACCAGAAAGGTGATATGCCTTGATCTATGCTCTTAAAAAGATTCTTTCAGTGATAAAAATAACTTTATGTTTTGAAAGAGACATGTATTTCCCATAGAAATTCTAAATTAGACACCTTGACTTAGAAACATAATAAAAATACTGTGCTTGAAACAGCATTATTATCAATGGATAATAACAAAAGATTCCTAGGATCCTTCTGGGACCTTGCTTCTCGTAGGACAGTATCAACATGGTCTCTCCATCTGCTCAAGACAGTGCACTACTTTCTTCAAAAATCTTGAGATGACAAACACTAAGAAACCTGGTCTAAAGCTCTCTACATAAGCCCTTTCTAATAGCTCTAATATTCTGGTTTATGATTAAGTTGTAAGTATATAGACATAAAAATTTGCACATCAACCATCTTAGGAATTCAGCATTTTAGTAAAGGATGAGAACAGCATTTGTTAAATATGAAGGCTTCTGCTGGGAATTCAGTATCGACAAAGGCTAAAATACTTGAAACCCAACACTTGAACAATAGTATCTATCTAAACCTTTTCCAAACATGGAAAAGTGAAAACAAAACCGATTGTCCCTTCTCTTGCCATTTGCACACACTGACAAGGAAGACATATTTGGTCTCCCTCTAGTTCACGACACACCAAACTAAAGTGCAGGCACTTTTTTCAGGCAAAGATTTCCAGTTAACATGTTTTCCAATGCTTGTACATCTGCAGCATGCCATCCTCATCTATTGGCAGCTTTCCAGCTGGGGTATGCCCGGTGGGTTGCAATGGTCCGGATAGCTCAGTCCTGCTCTGCACAGCCTGTCCGGGTTCCCAAGCAGCTGCTAGCCGCAGGCAACCTTAGCAAGCTCATCTCTCAGTGATTTCAGCTCTATAGCGATTATCAGCTCCTTGAGTGATTTCAGCTCTTTAGCTTGCTAGGTGCCACCTTACATGCAGGGAGAGAGAGAGGAGAGGGCCGTGTGAGGTTCTGAAGAGATTCTTTATTGGGGTCTTTTATGAAGGTTCTCAGTGACAGCTCATCTACTGAACTGGGCAGAAGTAGGGGTTTATATACCTTACAGGGGTTTTGGAAATTGTCCAATAGTAAGGGTCAGGGGAAAGTGACCTATAGGCTTACAGAGAGATAAGCAGGGGTCCGAAGGCCGAAGAAAGGGGCTTCTAAGGTCCAGTCATCATGACTTGGCATTTCCTAGCTCAGGCTTCTGAACACCAAGGAGCCATTGCAGGCCCTGGGCCTGCTACACTCATCCTCCAAAAATATCCTGAAATTAAAGTCCAAACTCAAAGGCAGTTGAAGTAGCAAGCTAAAAAGTTTTAGTCTGCCTTTCAAGACTCTTCAATCTCAGATCACTTCCTGAATTTCTATGAGCCATCTTGCACTTCATCTCAAATATCAGGTCAGGCTTTTGCTGAAAATGCATGACCTGGGTTAAAAGTTTAGGGAGGAACCAGTTCAAATTATTTCAAACTTCTGATTTTTCAGACTGCTTGCTTTTTGAGTCTTTCTGTCACTTACTGAACTGTGATGGCAGAGCTCTTATATCATCCCTCCACCCCCCATATATCATCCTGAATTTCTTATATCAAATGCCCACAGAACTTTAATGTTACATTAGTCCTCACTTCCCCTCCCCCCACCTGCTTTACAGTCACCATTACTACTTAATGGTGAACAAACAACAATGAAGGGACCAGAAGTTAAAATAACATATTTTATTGCCAAGTAGCATTTAGGCTGACATAATAAAAGGTTTTTCATATAACCAAAATGCACATTTCTATCCAGAATCATCTCTCCTGTAGCTCTGAATTCCAAGAAAGCAGCATACTCTCCATTTTCTGGGAAGCCCTCTTTACTTGCTTCATTCTCCACACAGCATTCATTTAAAAATCACTCCAAATCCAGGAAACCACATACTTTATTTAAAAATTTGAGGAAAAGGAACTTCCCAAATGTCCATTTAAATCTTTACACTTGTTTCTCTGTGATGTCTGTCTTCCAACTCTCGAATACCAAGATGAAGTTTGCAAACAATTCCAAAGCACTGAACTTTAAATTTAGATTTATTTTGGGTTTGTAAAGAAAGTAATTTTACATCAGTAACTTGACAAAATTAAGTTAAATATAGATCTTTCAACAAATGACAAGTGTTGTAGAAAAACTTTACTTTGCTCTTTTTGAGGCAGATACTGTAAAAACTGCCACAGAAACGAGTGATCTTGAAGTTTACTTATTTATCTTATACAATTTTATGTTAAACGCAAATACTGAATATTCAGAGCACTTTAAATATTTTAAGCTATACAGACAGGTAACAGCACAGCCGAAATGCCAAATTATCTGCCTATTTTAAACACAATTTTAAAAGCACTTAATGAAGTTGCAGGAATTCCAACTGGTATCACATTACTTATTTCAAAAGATGCTTACTGAGAAGTACATTCTTCAAATATATTTACAGGAGACAATATTATTCTTAGGGCTATGGAAAATTGCTAGCATACTGAAGCTGAAGTCGTAAGTTACAGTGATGTCACCATTATTTTTGCCACTGCCTTCACTGATGCAAAGATTTCTTTTATCTGCTTATTCTTCTATTAGATAAAAGTGTAAATGCCAGCTCAGATTTAAAAAATAGTTATTTGAAAAGTATTTCCACAAGGCACACGTGCAATATGAAGCTAAGTTATCACATATATCAAATTTCCAGTCTTTATTACTATTCCATATTCCATATGAAAGTCACTGATACATTGCAGCAAAAGCAAAACAAAACAGAAACAGCACCACTGTTAGCCTTTGCTGAATTCCTTCTTAAGGCTATGTAGCTGAGCTCCGGGGGAAAATCACTTTCACGGGTAAACATATGGTATCATATTTTTAACCAAGTTACTAAAATGAATTTAAAAAAAAATATTTAGTACTTGTGAATTGCTTCATTACTACAGGTATGGATCCCACAGCCATGATTTAGAGATGTGGAACATACAGATCTATAAAAATGTTCTAACATTCACATAGTAAGAGGAAAGTGATAAGAAGTATGACTTCTCAGTATGAACACATTCAATAATAATTATTAATCTTAGCTTGAGAAACTGAGATTACTTCCATTTTCTTATTACAAGCAGTGGCAAATTGACTGCTGAACTTTGTCTCACCAAAGCTGTTCAGCTTTTATGTTAATGCCATTATCTGATAAAAATTCCACTAAACAGAGCTGAAAATAATACTACAAAAACATTTTAGGTTTTAAATTTCAAATCAGAGGCACAAATGTGATGGTTTTGGCTATATTCATGTGAAACTGTGAATAGTTAGTAGGCTTCAGCTTTATTCTATTTATTATCAACTAAACCACTTTGATTTTCTGTAATGTTAGGTTTACCTATAGTAAACCAACTGTGTGTGCTCCGGTATACATGCATCTGACTCAGTTCACTGGACATGTGTGCCAGCTCCTGTCTAGAACCTACCTTTGCGGTGTAACTACACACATTCTTAATAGAGGTCTTACTAGCTTTAAGTCAGTGCTATATTAACATAGCTCTGAGTTTCAAAACCAGAAATAGCCTTTGTTTGGACACATTGAGACAGCACTTGTCTGCAAGCACTGGTACAGATACAGTCCTCACACGGAAGGGATTGAAGAAATACATTCCTGGAAGTAACTTATTTATTCAGATGAACTTAGCAATACACCTTGTAGAATCAAACCATAATTTGCTTAAGAAATTAAGGGCAATGTAAGACATAGTGATTTAATTTTCATTTCTGTTCACAAAGTATTCGACAAAAAAAGTAAAACAAATTTAAATCACTACATACAAATTTAAAGCTTGAACACTCTTGAAGGTACCTGTTTTACTTGAAACACTTCAAGTGCTTAGTACCATTTAAGACTGCATTTTTTAAAATGTGAAATAATAAACTCCTACAAAAATACACAATAATAGCAAGCATTTTATTTTTAAAACATCTTGGGGGAGTGATATGGTTTGTGAGTTTTCTACTTGTTCTTCCATGTTTCATGAGCTGTTCAATTGAAATGTAGTCATGGAATGCTTCATAGTTAAGGCCCAGGGTCATATGATAACTCTAAGTGAATCTAAGCATTAGTAAATGCCTTCAATTTTTTGGCAAAAAAACTCACACTACAACGTAGTGAGCCCCTTTTTATCATCAGCCTACTATGCTGTATAGGGGACTCACCTCAAGTATTACACGCAGCAGCCACAAGGAGCAAGAATCAGAGTGCATCAGTGTCAGAGTTCCTAAAGCTATTAATACAAAAAACCTTCTCCTCAGGAGAACAGATATGACTCCAATTCAGAGCTGTACTACCTCTTCTGATCAGACCTACAATCTCCTCTCCCAGATAGCTACTCACCTATCTTAAATCAAGATCTTGAAACAATTCACCATTATGAGACCACTCAGGCGTCTTTCAGTGTTTACACTGTCATCCCATTTTGTTAATGGCATTTCCCATAAAACAAAGATTTTCCATTGCCAAATAGCTTAGGCAGATGGAATTATAAATTTTAGAAGTATTATTCCAAATTCATAACATACTTAAACCAAACTTCACACATTCATCTTATGCTTGCACACTACAAACCACAATAAAACCATGCACAGAACACCAAAATAATTTATGAAGTCTGATTTTGTTCAAGGTCTTGAATAAAAAAGTAGTAGTATTAGTAATCTCATGTTGTGGGGTTAGTTTTGTTGTTGTTTGGTTTGGGTTTTTTTCTTTGTTTTTGCTTGTTTTTCTTTTCAAACACATCAAATTTGAGATAAACTAGAGTAAGTTTTAATTCCCCACCTTCCCCAAATACTGTTTCTTCAGATTCCAAAGCAATTCTGTGTTCTTAATAGGCATTTATGTATATAGTTATACTTAAATTTTGTATTTCTTTCCATGTAGAAGAATAACTCAAATTCTCAAATGTACCACAATAACACAAAAGTGAATTAATAAAACATTAAAATACTTTAAGAATATCCCAACCAGTGTTTTTATCACAGGTTATTTCTAGTCCATTTTAAGTTGTGTATGATACATCAAAATAAATATTTGAGATTTATTGTTGTTCTTAATATTCCAAAAATATATCTGCTTACCACCAGTTCTCTTGCTTCAAAGTCATCAATGAAAATCTAAATTATTCTGACTGCACATTAGATACAAAATTGCACCAAACCCAGATTTAATAAACCCATACTACTATTAGGTATTATGCAGTTACATAAATTGTTGAAATGCTTAACTTTTTAAACTAGCATATCTAGCTAACTTCAGATGTTAAATTATGAATATGTTGAACAACTGGTCATTTGACAGATAATCAAAAAGCACCTCACACAATAACTTAGTATTTTCACCTCTAAGCTTCTGTATCATAATCTATGTGATTCTTATTCATCTGAATGATTCTACATCAATCAATTCAGTCCTGGACATCAAAGTAGTCAATTACTGGCTCTTCCTTTACTGGTTTGGATAAACCACTGTTTCCACTAGTCCTGAAATTACAAGAATATTAGATATTACATGCATGAAAAAAAAGTTACAAAGTAAACTGAATCATAAACTCCCATAATATCTCAGTGTGCACATACACACTGCATTGGTCAATAGCATGTACTTCTAAACTAAGTTTTATTCAAAGTACCTTAATGCTCCAGAAAGCCTTTGTTTACTGAATTTTGACAAAAACATATGACTGATTAAATTAATGTACATCAACATGTGTCTGAATGAATAAAATTCCTTTGGGGGTTTTACTAGAAAATGTAATTTGCTAGTAATATTTATTGCAAAAATGATACTGTACTGAAGACTAAATGTTCAAAATGCCTTTTTAAAGGAAACAGCAAAATAAATACTGTTAAAGTGAGCTGATGATCAAACCTGCTTTCTTTCAAAAGCAAGAGTAACAAAAAACATATGGTCATAGCAAATCCAAACACTGTAAAGATTTTTTTCAGTAAGACAGCATGAGATCTTCCAAAAGATTTTGTAGTATTAAGAATTTCTAAAGAAACTTTACTTCTAGTAATGAAAAATAAATGGCTAAGACCCTCTATTTAACTCCTTAGCACTAATTAGGGTCACTGAAGACAGGAATCCCACAGAAGTGGAAACAAACAGTACCAACCTGTTAAAAACTGACACTGAGTTACACCTTAAGCAATCCTTCTAGAAATATGTTTTGCTCTAGATGCTTAGCTCTGAAACAATTTAAATTTTTTCAGAACAGCCTACTTTGTATTCCAGCAGCACCAACCAACAGTAGTTACTGCAACATTAAGCAGTCCCTTTCTGCAAAAGGTACTTGAACATAACTTCAGATGCTCATCTGTGAAAAATTTGGGAGGAAAACACTTCTAAAAGGTAAACCCAAACAAATAATAAGCCACCCATTAAAAAAAAAATCGTAACTACGAGATAACTACAAATATCTGAAGCTGGCAGGTCATACAACATAAAGACTGTCCTTTTAAGACTATTCACCAAGATGCCTTATATATCCCATATTCAGTAATTCTCACTATTTGACAAAAATTGTAGTTCACCTTTAATCAACTGTGTAGTCATATATACACAAGAAATATACATTTAGTACCAGTCCAAATAAATCATTTTATGCCAGTAAGACACTGGTTAAAGGTAAAAGAAAAAAAAAAAAGAATCCCAAACCTTCAAAACAGCACTCTCTTCCCAACTATCTAATATTTATTAAAAAATAATTTAAAAACCCAATAATATTTGTTATACTACTACCCCTATACCACACAGCCAATCTCACGCTTTCTTATCACTTCATTTCATGCTTACTTCAGTGGAAAGAACATCTTAGTGCATACTGCAAGCTCCAAAGCAGAAAAAACGGAAAAAAGCAGAAACAGGGCATATGAAGTTGAAGCTCAGGAATATGTTCCTTGGGGAACTCAGCACAAAATTGAAGAATAAGGTTTTAAATCCAAATTCCTTACTTATCTGTTTGTTTATAATGAAGAAGAGGAGGTGCAGGCCTGCTCTGCATTTCTTTATCTAGCACAGAAGTTAAGGTATTGCTTGGACAAACGGATTTCCCTCTAAAGAAATAAAAGAAAGAGTATTTAGTTCAATAGGAAATCATATTCATTAAGAAGTTGGGAATGAGTAATATTTGTAAGTAGCAGTTTTGGTATCAGAGCTCATATTTGTATTCTTAAATCATCTATTCAAATATTTAATTTTCCAGCCATGGAGACCAACACTCCAAAAAGTACATTTTCATCACCAAAAATCTATCCAGTATTCTAAATGTCACTTCACTGCTGCCTATAAAAGATGAAAGAAGCAACTTACTAGATTTGAGCATTGGTACCCAGACTTCTTTTCTGCACGTGAGGTCCACAACTCCTTTCTACTGTGAAGTGCACTAAATGATCAACTGTTAAAATAGCAAAANAGTGCACTAAATGATCAACTGTTAAAATAGCAAAACTGGGATACTTATACTCTAGGGCAACATATCTGTCCTTTCAAAGAACAAGATATAAATCAGAAGGAATAACTTAATAGCTTAACTCAGCACCACAATAACACAGTTCATTGAATCTTTACAACATATTATCTAAAATTTTGGAAGCACCTTCTCAAATGCTGACAGTAAATCATGTTAAAGTCATTGATCACAGCACTGTGCTAAGAGGCACTCTCTCAAACAACATTGCCTCT
>VYZP01059519.1:0-10243 GCA_013400635.1 Hypocryptadius cinnamomeus
AGAATAGTAACATGAATGTGGTAATTATAGTGGTTATGATAGGCTATAGCAAGTTATAGGTAAAAGTTAAGGTATAGATTGGTTCTTATGTATTAAGATGCTCAGCAAAGAAAAGTATATAATGCATTGTAACCAAAATTAAAGAGTCTTCAGGCTTGTCTACAGCAGCTGGAAGATGCAATACGTCCTCCTTAGACAGTTCCTACTAAAATTACTAATGACCAACTTGTGGCTAAATTCAAAGGTCATGCTCCCCATCTGAACTCCCTTGATTTATGAACTGGTTTTGCCACTTGGGACAGTTCTGCCTTCCTTTATCTGCAGGCACAGACAGATTGCTCCCTTAACCCTGCAGTCAAGTGTTTTTCCTTTAATTTCTCTGACAGGATGTCTTGAGTTCATTCCTTGCTGCATTCCTGGCAAAATGAGGATTATCCAACAGCCCAAGGTCTTTGATTCTCAAAACACCTTCAGTTTTACATCTGGTCTTCTCTTCCTGCACGAAACATTTTGGAGGGACATTCTTCACTGCTGAAGGAGGACAAGTGGAAAAATTTTCAGCTATAGAAGATCAAAAAAAATCTCTTTTTCTTCAAATGGAAGAAAATTACTCTCAGAGGTCTGTGATTGGCTTGAGCATCAAGTCTGAGTTAGCCAAGCCATCATGAAGAGGTTTAAATGGAAGGAGTTCATGGCTACATTTGCAAATGCAACTCATGGAGTTTTCTCTTGAGGAACTGATGCCTCTGCTGTTTTATCTGCTGCAATTCTTTATGTGGAATGAGGGAATCATCTTTTATCTAGAGAGAAAAATTTCTTTGTTTCATATTTCTCTCAGAACTTCATTGTCTCAATTTCTTACTCCTTTTATTACATATATTTTTTTCCTTAATATATTGTCTTGGGTCCTGGGTGCTGCATGTATATAGAATTTATATGTGAAATAGCAACTTCCAAGATAAGTCAGTGTTTGAAAATGCAGCTTTAGCCATTACAAAATATCTCCTACTTGTGCTTACACAAAGGGAGTAGCTGTGTCTGCTGCTGCTGGTAGTTTATCATCATTTAGTAAGCCAGACTGCAAAATAAGGAATATGCTTTGTCACTGGAGTGTAACTGCTAATTGCATTCAGATATGTTCTATTTTTCCCTGCTTTTTCCCTGTATTTTTTATTTTCTGTAAAAATTTTCTTCCCCTGCACTTGGCTGAAAGCCAGTTTTTTTAAATGGAATATGACAAAGCTAAAAATCATTTTTCTTCTCTTGTAGAAATCTCTTCAGCTGTTCCCATGCTGCACAAACCCCTTTGCATTGATATAAAATTTGATCTCCTGCAGGAGACTGTGGCCTCCCTTCCCTTGTCTGAGCCTGAAAATCACAGAATCACTGAATGTTTGGGGTTTGAAAGGACATTAAAGATCATCCAGTTCCACCCTCTGTCAGGGTCAGACACCTTCCACTATCCCAGGTTGCTCCAAGCCCTGTCCAACCTGGCCTTGGACACTTCCAGGGATGGGGCAGCCACAAAATTCTGTGCAAACAACCAAAGGCAGGTTCATCCAAAATTTCTGTCTTCATCTTCTCTAACATGAATATAATAAAAGCATGAAATTAGATAAAATATTCACAACAGGAGAACACTTTCTCCTCTGGCTCTGTCAAACGCAGAAGAGAAAAGCAAAAGGCAAAGTTAGGAAGTGAAGGCCAAGCAAATGCATCTCAGAAATAAAAAAATCTTCAGAAGAAGAAGAATCTTCTTAAAGAAGCAGGAAAAGTAACCACTGCAATAAAGACTAGAGAAAGAGGAAGGTTTGTAATATCCAAGGGATTCACCTAATCAAAGGTTGGATATATCTGCAGTGGAGGTGCCTGCAGCTAAGCTAATCCTTGTTTCCTTTCCTAGCCACAGAAATCTACTTTATAGTCACCAGAAACCAGAGCAGGAATCACATCAACCTAAGGCAGGCATGCAAAATAAACGAGAAAAAATCATATTCTAAAAGTGCTGTTTCTCTGCACTGGCTTTAAAGGAACCTGTGTTGTCAACATCTAAAGGTGGGTGAGGTGAATCCCACTCTGGATGTCTCCAAGACAAGTCTGTTTGCCACTTAAAGGAGATGCTTTATTCAAAAATAAATCATTGACTTCAATAAATGAATGAATTGTAATGGCTTCTGATGCCAGATGAATATGAAGGTGTGGAACTTAACCCTGATAAAGGGAAATACTTCATGAGACAATTTTCAGTGATGGAACACATTTCCATAAAAAATGACAGAGAGCAAGAATACAGTTTAAAACCAAAGGAATTGGAAAATTGTTTAAAAAGTCAAGATTATCCAGAGGAAACATTAATAATATTGAAATAAATTTAGTAGGGTATGTTACAACTTGACAGCTTTAATCTGTCTGCAATTGCTAAATGTCAAGGCAAAAATAACAAAATATATTACCCTAGATGTGAGATTCTTACATTTTCATCTAATTTACCTTTTCTGGGCAAAGAGAAGATGGGATTAGACAAGAAAAGGATCTGATGAATATAGGATCTGATGAATATTCTCAAAATATTCTCAATAATATCCTATATTCTCAAAATATGAAAAAGAAAATCCATTCATCCTATTTTTAAGGCAATTAATAACATTCAAACAGCCAAATAAACAAAGCCACCACCCTCTCTTCTTATTTGGATCTGGATTTTCACTCTATTCTGAAATTTATCACTTCACTTTTTGAGTTTCTTGGTTTTTTTAAGCAGGTGGTAGATAACCTGATTTTGGCAGTTCTTCAGCAGGAACAAGGATCATTATTATAGTTACACAGAGAAATACCTGTTACAGAAAGCAAATCAGAGAATGAGTTAATTACAAAAATCAAAGTCATGCAGAACAAAAGGCCTCGTATTTCACGTGGCAGAAAGACATGGTGCAGTGTCACTTCAGGGAAAAGCTCCACAAAAATGATTTTTTAGCACTTTCTTTTATCTTGGAACTGTCTCACTTCCATTTCTATTAATCATTTATACTTGCTTTACATAGCCTTACAATGAACAGTGCATAAATTCAATGGGTTTAATATAACTTCTTTTGTATTTTTGTCACAGCAAGACTGTCTCAGAATTCACTGTAACTCTGCACATATTTCACATTTGAAATTAACAGTTCCTCACATATTGCTTATTTTAAACACCAGCTTTGTTTCTGCTCTCTGTTCAATCAAAGCATTGTCTGATTCTAAGATGCTGACACAACAGAAGGTGGATAAAACACATCCTCATCCTAAAAATTGGTGGTTTATGAGTTGTTGCTTTTTTTTCCCCCTGCACTAGCAAGATTAGCAAGAGTCAGATCTGTCTATGCCCAAGACAATAATTTTTTGTCTTTTTACTTTATCCCATCAGCATACCACAAATTCACTTAATGCCTGCCTTAAAATCTAATTCCTCTCCTACTCAATTTAGTCTAAACCCTTGTACAAAGGTTGCAGCATCCTTTCTCAAATCAGCTCTGATCTTTGCACTTCATCCAATTGCAGCCGTTTGCATTTCTCTTTTTCATTCCTCTGGTTTCTTCCCACCTGTGCTGCTGCTTTGAAGATGCTGTTTTTGTCATTTAATCAGATTTTTTACACGGGCAGATAATGATAAAGTGGAATTATTTTAAACTGAAGTAGGGTAGATGTAGATGGGATATTAGGAATAAATTGTTCCCTGGGAGGGTGGGGAGATCCTGGCACAGGTTGTGCCCAGAGAAGCTGTGGCTGCCCCTGGATCCCTGGAAGTGTCCAAGGCCAGGCTGGATGGGGCTTGGAGCAACGTGGGATGGTGGAAGTGTCCCTTCCCATGGTGGGACTGAATGTTTTTTCAGGTCCCTTCCAACCCAAACCGTTCTGTGTTTCTATGGTTCCATGGTAACTGTGTGTCTCACAACCCTCAGGAGCAAACTTACTCCATCCTTACAAGTGGTGAATGAAAGGTTTAGAAATGTTGGCAAAGATACAAGTCTGGGATTCAGCCCATTTTCTCTTAGTGAAGAGATTCTTAAAATAGCTCGTCTCTGCTGAAAGTAAAAATATGAGTTTATTCCACCAAGTGAAGATGTCTGCAGTATAAATGTTTACATTTATAAATGTGGAAGGACTATCACTACAGCCTCCTCTTCCATATGTACATCCACCCAGTGCAAATAAGGTCAATAATTCCTGTAATAATGCACATTGCTCATGCTGATTTTAAGTGCTTTTACAGCCAAAGATAAAATACATCCCTCAGATGTCTCCCATGACATCCTTGGCTTTTCACCAAGTACGTGCAGACTTAATACCATTAGATCTACAGGCAGCAGGAATTTACATATTGCAAAAATGGTATAGCACCATTTCATCTCTCAAAACAACTTCTCCATGTGATTTTTTTTTTTAAAGCAATAAATATACATCCTGCAAATACATTAAGAATTAAGCTGAGGTTGTTCTTTTTTCTAAGTGATAGCTGTGTTGATGAATAGAAAACCTGAGCTGAAGTTGTCACAGTGATGGTGTGATCTCATTTCTCCTTCTCTTCCTCAGTTTCCCCATTTAGAAATGGCAATCATGGTACTGGTCTCCCCTGGAGAACACTAGCAACACAACTGTGAACTCCAGAGTGTTTTTCCTCCATCTCTTGGAAGCAGATGCTGACACACATGTGACTTTTAACTGCACAATCCTTGGATACAGATGTTTCCCAGGACACTTCAGCCCAGGGTCACCCACATTTAATTAAGGCTTTGCCATCAGCATGGAGAGGCCAAAGTTGAAGTTGGTTTTCGATATATTTGTGACTGTCCCAGATAATTCTGAAGGATCTGCTCTGCTGACAGATATTTCCATGAACCATGGAGCCAGTTTTCAGCTACGAGCTACACAAACACAACCCAGCTACTGAGCCTCTGAATGTTCCTTTTATTCATTTCTAGTTCTTTTTTTGAGACAATAAAAACCATCGTTGTATCAATTCTGCTGTTTTACACTTTAGGGCCATAATGAAATGCTCTGAATGAACAAGGATTGGAAATCTAGGAAAAAAAACAATCAGAAAAGTCAGCACTGGTAATAACCAGTATAAGCCTTAGAGCTGCAATTTTTGTGGGCATCTCCTTCAGGTCTTTTTTTTTTTTTTAAACATCTTTCCAAATCATGCCAGGCAAGCAGGCTGGCTTAACACAATCATTTAGATTGCATGGAATTTTCTCCCAGTAAAATTGCCAGCGATCATTCTCATTTGAAGCACTTCAGAGCATCTCCTCAAAAATCCTAAGCAGAAATTTGCAATATGAGTGGGAATTGGCTCTACGGGGGAAGCAAAACAGCCTGGGGATTCCTGAATAACAAACAAAGTGTTGGTGAAATAATAATTATTACCCTGAGTGCCTGGGAGATGGTTCAGCACAGAGCCCTGCAATGCCCTCAGGCAGCCAGAGCAAGGTTTGAGTTCTGCTCCATCTATCTGGGAAGAGAAGCACAGAAGCTGCAAGCAGCACTTCAGCACATGGATAATTCAGTGTTAGAGAAGGGATAGAGGGTCAAGGTGAAGCTCTGACAGCCCCACACCCTCTTTCCTTTGTGCTTTGATTCATTCCAAATAGAAAAGTACTTTTTCTGCATGGATGAGTATAAATGTTGATGTGGTAGAGAATGAAAACAGCAGGAGAGGGGAGTGTTTTGTGGATTTGAGATCGCTGATGACCCGAAAAGGATTTTAAATATTCATATATTTTTTAAGGTTGGAAAAGACCTACAAGATCAAGCCCGGTCTTTGACCAAACACCCCCTTGTCAACCAAACCATAGCACAGAGTGCCATGTCCAGTTTTCTTGAACACTTCCAGGATTCCACCCCTTCCCTGGCAGCCCCTTCCAGTGCCTGGCCACCTTTTCAAGGCAGAAATTCTCCCTGAAATCCCACCTGAACCTCCCATGGAACAAGAGGCCATTTCCTTTTGGAAAAGGCATTTAGAGGCCTAGAATTTCCTAAGTAGCCTGGCCTTGGAAACCAGAAGTAATGCTGCCCATGTTTAATTTTCATCAGGAATGAGCCTAGAAAACCCAAGAAAGCAGTTTGACAATTTTCTTTTTTCCTTCAGTGTTTTTCTTCAGCAGTGATTTTCAGTATCTCATCATCTGTGAACCCCTGGGTATCTTTTCCCTCTCCAGTGCTATGTAGCAAATTTAAGCCTAAAAACATCTCAGCTGTGTAATTGCCACAATCAGGGAAAATGGGTGGGAAGTAATTTTAGAGTAATTCAAAATTATTACTTTCCAGGCCACTGGAAAACTGCAGAAGCAGGAAAGGAAGAGTGCAATGATACCAACCTCACCTTCACGACAGGGAAGCCTTGGGTGCCAACAAACCAGAGATGGATTTAACTCTGTTCAAAGTCACATTTTGTGTGGAAATTGAGAACTATATATTCATGGCTGCATGGAGAGTGGAAGGAGCAGTCATTTAATAAGTGGAAAAGTTGGAAGGGATGAAGACTAGACCAGAAAATTATGGTGTCAGCCCCTTCAAAGGTCTCTCAGGTCCATGTGCATGGAAAATACCCCTTCAAAACAGTTGAGTATCATTTTCTTCCAAGGGAAAAATTATGAGGAAGACCAGGAAAGCAGGGAGGAAGATTGCCTGGTTGAGTTTTTGTGGGTTTTTTTTTTTTTTTTTCAGATAACAGAAAGGATTTAACAAGAGACTTTGGTCCTCCAGATGTATAAGCCTCCAATAATCTCCTGGACCAGAGGTGACCCTGGAGGCATCAGGAACATCACTCCCTCCATTCTGGCTCAATGCTAACAAATCCTCTGGGCTCAAATACACTCTCTTCAGTGTAATGGCTGGGGCTGGGGTGTCCAAGGGACAATTAAGCTGCATTTTCAAATTAATCACATTCAGACTGGGAGGAAGGAGCAGCATAATCTGAACATTAGCTAATTAAAAGGTGGTGGGGGGGAGAGAAAACTCCAGAACCCAAGTCATTGAGAGGATACATAAAATTTGAGACAACTTTTGAGAATAGCAAATTTTCTCTGGGAAAAATATCTCATCAAGTAACATTTGCTCAGTAGTGTAAATTAGGGACCCAACTTCATCTCTTCATCATCTCTTCATTGGAAAAACAGCTCCTTCCAAACATATTTTCCTATAGCCTCGGTTTTCTGAGCATTCTGAACATACTGATCTCAAAGAAATGCCAATCAAATAGGTTTAATTTCCCAGCATGTAATAAAGTACCTGAAAGGAGGCTGTAGTAAGGTGGGAGTCAGTCTCTTCTCCCAGGTAAGAAGTGGCAGGATGAGAGGAAATGGCCTCAAGTTGCATCACAGGAGGTTTAAATTGGATATTCTGAAAAATTTCTTCTCTGAAAGGATGGTCAGGCATTGGAACAGTCTGCCCAGGGCTGTGGTGGAGCCATCATCTCTGGAAGTGTTCAAAAAACATGTGGATGTGGCACCTGGGGACAGGGTTTAGTGCTGGATATGGTGTTGGATTAACCCTTGGACTCAATGATCTCAGAGGTCTCTTCCAACCTCAATGTTTCTATGATTGTAAATCTCTCACTCTGGCAGATTTCATTTTCAAGAAGTTTTTCAATCTTCCAGTTAGGCTTGAGAATCTTCACCTCTTCCCAGCATATTTTACAGAATAATTTGTGATATCCAGCTGTACCTTGCTGGACAATATTTCCTCACCCACAACTAAACCCTTCCTGAAGTGGGTAGCGGTGGGACTGTAAGCAAAGGACATGTGCATCTGCATCAGGAGAACATGAAAAATATCCACTTGTCCTCCAAGGGCCTGGTAAATGTGTCCAATATCACAAGAGCCTCTTTTATCTCAGGCAGCTGATGGATGGAGAAAGAATAATGGAAATGATGGAAGACTTTGGGCTTTGAGGATCATCTCATCCAAATCTTTGCCATAGGCAGGGATCATCTCCACTGGACTAGGGTGCTCCAGCCTGGCCATGGACACTTCCAGGAATCCAGGGGCAGCCACAGCTTCTCTGGGCACCCTGTGCCAGGGCCTCACCTCCCTCATTGTGAAAAACATCATCCCTAAAATCAGGGAATTATCCCTGCTGCCACTCTGGAACAGCCAGCAGCTCTGACACACAGCAAATGGAAGCTGGGCTGCCCCTGAGCACCTGGGATTTGTTACAGAGGGTTTTGCTTGTCAGGTTCCTGGCAGTTTCAAGCTGGGCTTGTTATCTCTACCTTGCCACATCCCTGAGCTGCACATCACGAGCCTGTGCAGATCAGCGTGAGGAAGGGCAGAGCAATGATGGCACAAAGTGCTGCCTGGGGCCCCAAGCCCCAGACAAGTTTGGTTTGTAGTTCTGGTGGGCTTTTTTTTTTTCCTTTTTCACATCATTCATGAGCAGTACCAGCATTTATTTGCTATGTTTAGAGGTCCAGTGATGTAAGGGTGACGTCTGGAAGGAATCAAAGACGTCATTCCCATTAAAGCAAAATGGGGAGGTTTTTCTAAATATAATAAATATTAAAATACTGCAACTGTCTATCCTAACTGGCAGCAGGCAGCCTTAAAAATCTATTAAAGGAGATTAAGGATGTGGAAAGTATTTCGGTTCATAAGCCAACAAATAAAAGGGCTTGAAGAGGGAGGGTTGGAAAGCTCCTCTCCTCTCATTGATGATAAATGTGGACATGATTTCAAACAGTGCAGAGGTAGCCCCAGCCTCACACAAAGGGATTGATTAGGGAGGGAGCTCAGCACTGCAATACAAAATGCAGACTCTTGACTTGTAAACAAAGTTTTTTTCACATGGCCAAATCTTCTTTCAGTCACCTCTGCAGATATCTCATGAGCCAGCAGTTCTGGGTCTATCTTCCCCCGGCAGATAATGAGGTTAATTGACAGCTGCAGCATCCTGATAAGAGCTGATGGAAGATGAAATGCAGGCCCAGAGACAGATGGAACAAGATAACTCTAATGACCAGCATTAACCATGACGCTGACCATTATTAAATCTGTGCTTTCATGGAAAGAGGGAAGAAGAGTTACTTCTAAATGTGGTTTCTTTCCCAGCAAATAATCAAATAACAGCAAATGAGGCACTTGAATCCAGGAGGACCAGTGCAATGGTTCCTTGTAATTTGGTGAGTTCCACACCTGAGAATTAGGAAGGGAAGAAGAGTGTGTGTGTATGTGTGCATTTTGACAAGCAGTTATTTAAAAAAGGTTGCAGAGGGAGAGAAGATTCATTGTGATGCTCTTTGTCTGTCTGTGCAAGAAAAAAAAAGAGTGGGAGTGGTTATTGGCTGAGTGAAGAGAGGAATAATGTGTTATTTTTGCTCTCTATACTGTTCCTGTGGAATTCATCCAGGAAAACTGCATGTCCTTGTACACTGCTGCTGAAAAAAAAAAAAAATTACTAAAGATACAGAACATGTTTGACACTATTTATCTGCAAAACTGGTATTTGCTGCTGAGCAGGACAGACCTGGCTCATTTTACAGTCAGTGGGAAGGAATAGGCCCTTTACAGGTGTGAGTCACGTGGCATATTTCAGATATTTATTTCAGGGTGCTATAAATTGTGTCCTGGTTTCCACTGACTCTTTTCACTGGCTCTTCAGTGGCTGCCAAGAGT
Organism: Hypocryptadius cinnamomeus; assembly: GCA_013400635.1. Lineage (NCBI taxonomy): Eukaryota > Metazoa > Chordata > Aves > Passeriformes > Zosteropidae > Hypocryptadius > Hypocryptadius cinnamomeus. The sequence continues at coordinate 9,649 of VYZP01059519.1, forward strand.
CAAGAGAGAATAACTCCAGTAGAGATATTTCTATTGAAAAAAACGGGTATTTAGTTGTATAAATCATAGTCTGAAAGACAAACAAAAAAAAAAAGAAGCCCATTTGGTTATCACAACATTACTTAGATCAAAATAATAATGGTCAGATATTATATGAATGTAACATCTTGGAAGGGAATAAGGCCTCATGACAAACTCTTTAACCTAATTGTAAAATACAGAGGAGTGCTTGGAAGTTGAAGCCAGATTAGTTCACATTACAAATAAAGCATGTTTTTAGTACTCAGTAAACAACTTCAAGTTGACTCATAAATTCTTCCTTTCTGATGCCTTCAAATAAACACAGAATGTCTTTCTGAAGGAGCTATTTCAGCCAGGACAATCAGCGAGCAGAGGCTCAGCATGGGTTGAATGCCAGAGAATTACAGAATTATTAAGTTTTGAGAAGACCCCCAAGACTGTTGAGGCTGGGCATGAACTTAACAGTGCCAAGCCTATCACTGAGCTGTGTCCCCAAGTGCTACATCCACACCTTCCTCAAATCCCTGCAGGGATTGTCACTGAACTGATGCCTTGTGAAGGCTGCCCTAGAGCA
>VYZP01059542.1:2104-13230 GCA_013400635.1 Hypocryptadius cinnamomeus
AGAAGTTCTGAGCAGCTTTGACTATGTCTGCTTTTCCATCTTCCGGAGACAGCACCTTCAATGTAGATTGGCAATTTAAAACTGAAAGTACAAAACATAGTTTAAAAGCAACAGAAATATAATTGCTTTCATTGTGCTTTAGATAGTCACAGAGACAGCTGAAAGTAACTTATAGTTTAATTCCTGTATTACAACTAGTCACAGATACACCTCACCTATCTCTTAGAGAAGTGGGTAAGCGTTTTCTGGATTTGCTCTATTACTACTAAAACACAAGCTTAAGACAACTACTTTGAGAAGTCTTGTGAGAAGGGGCTTAATTCAGTCTTCAAATGTAGTTTTCCAGGAAATTTGGATTGGTTCTTACGTTGTCAGGCAAAGCACTGAGAAGAAAGGTGCCTGGATAGTAATTTAAGGAGTTCAGGGAAATTTAAAAAAAAACCAAACCAACAAACTAATTCCTATCCTAGAAGAGGAAGGTGTTTTTAACAGCTACTGTGTACATTCATGGGACATAATTATTAACCTTGGGGGCCTCCCTCAATCTGATCACAGCATCTTGATGCAAGTGTTACAGTAAGGATCTAAGATTGCTACACTGAAGCTTGGAACAAGATAATAGTTCAGAATTCATCTATTCATCTGCAATTATGTCTGTGACTTAAGAGGACATTTCANAAGATAATATTTCAGAATTCATCTATTCATCTGCAATTATGTCTGTGACTTAAGAGGACATTTCACAACAGTAATTATCTTAATCCTACACTATTGAGAGGCAAGAGTCTTCTCATACTACATGACTTGCATCATTGTCAGTACTGGTAAGGTACCAAGAGGTAAACTTGCCAAGGAAGCTGAAGGTCAGAGATGGTGCACTATACTGGCTTGAAGTTAAGTGGGTTAAATTCCAAAGTGTCAACATTTTAGGCTGATACCAAACTTAGGATAGTTATAACCAGATACTTAAAAATATGCTTCTTAAAACTGCAGAACCTGACTGCAAAGGACCACACAGCACAGTCATGATTCATAAGAACACCTAGAATCCTTCAGTTCATCTATCCAAAGCCACCACAATGAAAATGATTGTTCCTTAATATTGCTTGATTTGCAAATTTGCATCAAATGTCCTACATTTAAAAAATATTTAACAGTATCCCTAAATGTAATACATGCAATTTTGTTATTCAGAAGTTAAAAACTGCAGATAATAATAAACTGCATAGATGTCAGTTTGTTCAATTGAAAACATGAAGCATCTGATCTGTGAAGCCTCCTAAAAAAGAATGAAGAATTTTAAAAGAGAACAGAAAACACCTCTGCTTTTCACAGTTTCCAGCACAAAAGGTTCCTGAGATTTAAATGCACTCTTCCCATCAGTAAGTCTGATAAGTCNCCCATCAGTAAGTCTGAGAAGTCTTTCAGTAGTTTGTTTGGTGTGAACATAAATATCTCAACTTAGGTAAATGTAGCTAAGTATGCTGGAGTTTAAGACATTAATAGCCTGCCTACCATCTTCTGCTGGTTATTTCAACCTTCACAGGAAGGAAAAAAAAATAGCATGAAACCTGAGTTCTTCCACATAAATGGAAGCATCTTAGGCTAAGTTGTTCATAAGACAAGTTCATGTTAACAATATTATACTTTGTACTGGAAAACTGGCACAAAGGATTTTGGTATTCTGTCAGCTCTCACAGGGGAGGCAAAACTTGCAAGCAGCATTTTCAATGCACCTAACTGTACAACAGCTTGTGCAAACTTTTCGTAAGTCTTTGAACTATGATGATTTTAAAGCATAAGGGTTGTTTAGGTATTTTTTTACCAGACATACTTTAATATTATGAGTTGTAGTTAGGAGAGCTGTATCCGCCCATCTCTTTAAGCCAAAAGCCTGATTGAAGTACGTGCCTGTGATTTATTACACTTGAACAGACCTCTAGCATTAGTCTTAGACAGCAGATGAGTAAATGAGTTCTCATAGCAGATACTGTTGTGTAAGGAACATCAGCCCTGAAACCTAGTCCTGCTTTCCACATCTAAGTATGTGCAAAAGCCATTATTACCAAATTTATTTTTTTAACTTGTGCCCTTTACCTTCCTGATGGCATTATATCTTGCCATGACAACCAGCAGTCTTGCTCTTTCCCTTTCTCCTCCCTACTTTGAGGTGTATATTTGGAAAGATGGAAGCACATACATGAAGAAAAAGGTCACTGTACATAGAAATGTGTTTAAGTAAAAGCAGGCTTATGATTGATATACAGCTATTTAGAGGCACACCAAGCCCCTCTCGCAGTTGATCTTACCTTGACCAGTTTTGTCGTGATTTGCAAATTCCACAGAGTACTTGGAGCAATCTAGTCCCAAGAGTTCTTGCTGCTGTTTTAAAATTTCATCCATCAATCTTGAATTATTTCTCTTGAAAATACCTTTAAAAAAAAAAAAGTTGCATATCAGCCAACTCCTATAAAGGGTGTTACAAAATAAATAAATAAATAAATAAATCTGACACTAGGCAAGAAGAAAAAATTAGTCAGAACTGGTTTCAGACTGGAGTTCACAAGTGCGGGTAAGAACTCAAAGCAAATGCTACTGCACGTGACTAATTTGAGCGACCTTGGAAAGACAACTCATGCGCTTTTGTTCTTCTTTCACTCAGCCTGATCTAAGCAGCAAGCTGCAGCTGCGTAAGGGATAGCTTAAGACTCATTTTATTGTCCTTAGTATGCTAGAAATAGAGAAAGCAATAATCAGCAAAGAACAACCAAGTCAGATTAACACCAAATTTCTTTAAAGCCCATGCTGCTTAAGTCTGCTACCACTTATTGCCACATCCCTAAGGCTGCAGGCTAACAAAGCAAGTCTCCACTACATCAGCATTTCAGGTCTCAGTAAGTATCCACTCTTAAGCCATCCAATAGCATGGATTTCCTAGTAAGAGAATTTCACAAGCTGTATGTTTCAAGGAGCTCATGCAGTGCCCAAGGTCTTTTTACACTTACATATTTAAGGCAGACACATTTCAAATGCAGGAAATCACAACAACCTGCTTCAAACATACTTGGGTTCCTGTACTAAAATAAATTCTAGCTTCTGAGAAACATAACTCTACTTCTAATTAAATGCCACAGCAAAAACTAAATGTTATGGTTTAAATATTTACAATCCAAAAGCATGGCTAGGCATATTCACTCAGGAACTGGATAATGCTTTTATCACAGGGTATTCAGAGGTTTTTACTGCACTTCATTCAGAAACCTTATGTCAAACACTTCCATTGACCAGTCTAAAAATGCCCACATACTAATCTTACAATGCAGACAGTGCAACAGAATGCAAGACATGCAATTTTATGATTAGGCTTAGGATTCAGCACCACAACCTGACTATAGGATCTGGAACTGCTACAAGAGTTCCCACATTGGTCAAACAGTATATAAGCACTGGATCAAGACCATAATACACTAGGAGTTAGTTTGCAATATGAAGTGATACAATGCATTTGTTTAATATGCTAGCCTTTAGGCCTAATGAATTAGAACTTTTCTACAGGCTTCATTAGAGGTTTTAATAGGTGGCAAAGTATCTATTTTTCCTCTCATCCTGGATACTTCCTGTAAAAAAAACCCTATTTCATTATAGAAGTGTTAGTGATGCTTACAACTGATTTCACATGTTTACAGAAAAGCAGGTTGTGGTAAGGCACAAACCTCTATGGAAAAAAGTGTGTTAGAATACTTCTGCTAAATTTAAACTAAAGTTAAATTGTGGCTTCTTGTGCTCCCACTTTCTAGCGTATACTTATACATCACAGAAATTGAGAACGCTGCTTTAAATAAAACTGATACAATTCTGCTTGGCTTGGTCTGTTTCGTGCTGGGGTTAGCACAAATTGTCTTCCTTATTCCCAAGGTCAGCAGCAGTGCAGCCAATGCAATTGCTGATCCTGTACCCTCTTCAAGGAAGATCTGTACAAGGCTGCATGTGCCTCACCTTCAGGAGTCACTTGACTTCCATATACTTTTGGATATGAGAAAGAAGACTATGTTCAATATCCAGACTAACATGTGACATAAGTAGGAAAGGCTTCCAATCTGGGAAATAAGCTGCTGCTCTTCTTCCCCTTTCTCACCCAACACTAATGATACCAAACCCTTTCTCATGAAAGGTTTTTGCCTATTCCTGCCAAAGACTGGAAGAACTAATTTAAGACTCCTCACTCCAGCCCTAAAGTAAATTAAGACATTGAGGACAAGTAGAAGAACTGACCAAGGTGTTTGCTTCTCAGTAAAAAGAGATATCATATACTGGAATTGGTCCAGCTCCGAAGTGAAGGTCCTTAACACACACCACAGACACAGAAGACTTGCCCAATAAATGTGTTCTTAAGCTTTATCTGAGTACCACCCTTCTATTCTGCCTGTTTATCTCACCCACCCCCTCAGTTGTTCAAACCTGGGGACTGCACAGCTCCTGGAATAGCAGTTTAACAAATAGGAAGCTACTGTAGTTGTACCATGTAGTTGCAGTATGCCTTCCTTGGAAAGGCCTCCACACCTAAATTCCCACTGATCCATCAACCTTGACACACACAGTTTTCCTGAAGAGAAGATCCTGAAGCACAACAGAACTACCAACTACTGCAGACTAACTCAGATCTTAATTAAAAACCAACAGCACTTGGGAATACTCCTTCAACATTTGTCTCTTAGTCAGTGCACAACAGACTTATGAATGCACATCACTGCAAACACAGTCCTGCCAAATGCAATATTCACAGGCCACATTAATATTCAACTTCAAGAATTTTACATGGTCATGACTCAGCTATATTCTCCTTTCCCTTACAGTATCTCAAAACCCCATTTATCTACAAGGCTCATTTTTTAAAAACTTTTTAAATATACCAGTTAGTTCTGGGAGATGCTGCTGCTTAATTTAAACATGACAAATATAGCAAACAAGTGCATGAGTAGGCCAACTCAGTAACAGAATTATGTGTTTCTAGGCAGTGAAACTTAACTCTTGATTTACTGCTACCCTCCAATTTAATTTACAAAAAGTTAAAGCTAGTCCATAATGTAATTTTAACATTATAAAAATTATCGTTTGACAAAGGTCTAATAAATTTTAGCAATACAACAGCTGTTTGCTGTTAAATGAAAAAAAATGTGGCACTACTCATGTTTCTAATATGGAACACAAACATGAAATTGTCACTATTATTTTTCATCAGAAGATTTTCTGGCTTTGAAGAGCAGAAACATTTGTTTGGTCAGAACTCTGGAACCTTTGTCAGCTGGCGCAAATGTGTATATTTCTGCAAATGAAGTGTTCTAAGAATTACATGTATTTAAGCACTAAAATTCCCAGTGCAAAAGAGATCAAACTCTGTCCTGGTTTGTTCTACCAACTACTGAGAACTTGTGAGCTGTTTTCAGGGATACTACTTGTTTTTACAACACAAGCTGCAAGCATGCTGTCAGTCATTTGTTGCTATTACAGCTGAGGCAAACCAGAAGTGTTTTAGCTTCCTGCAGTAGTCCTCCATTACACAGGTATTTTCCAGGGCACACACCTTTTGCTCAGATTTACAGCAGCTACAAGCCATGCCCCTTTGCTTGCAACCACAGTGTTACAATATTTTAGCGTTAAATATTGACAAATTAAGTTTGTAATTAAGAGGCTGCAAATTCATCCCGTGTAGAAGTTACAAAAATCTTGAACTCGAAGTGAAAAACTGGCACAGAGAAACACCAAGTGATGTCAACCATTTGTTTGTCCGACCAGACTACCACAGCCACCACCTGTTAATGCCTTAATGGCATCTCAAAGTTCAACATTTTTAATTTCCCTGCTTTTTTAAGCAGCAGAATATGGTAAAACAGAATAATAGTCAGCTCTTCCTTGCAAGGGAACACCTTACCAAAGCGGAGTCTAGTAGAGAACATATCTCCACAACATTTCAGTTATTTGCTTTCTCAACTTCTTTCCAGTACTGACAAGGAAAGAGTAATCAAAAGTTGTAATTGTTATCAGGTATTAATATTTTGAGAACATCAAATAATGAACCACTTCAAAGAATGCACATGCAAGAAACCATTTTAATACATGAACAACTTTTGCCTACATCCTGTTGCGTCACGCTGGTTGATAACGGAGGAAAGCATGGCCATTACACTGGACCTCACAGGATATGGAAAGCTACAAATACCTCTTTTAGTCCAAGAGTCTAGGAAAAAAAGTAATCCAAGTTTGAATGTAGCTAAAGTCACTTAAATTTCAGTCAGATTAAGGCCACTTAAGACAGCACTAACCAAACAAAGAATTTAACTTAGAGCTAAGAACTTCATAGGTGACCATTCCTCCCACATTTCTTCTTGGAGGGCCATTCTACACTAAGAGAACAGGGGCTCATCAGCCATTCAGAGAAAAGATACTTCTTTCATATTTCCCATTCCTTTAAGGAGATCACCTTCTACAGATTAGCATTACCCCTTTTAATAAATGTGGTTTGAGAACTCCTCTCAACTCGACACCAAAACGCAATTTTTGAATGAGAAATTTCATGTGGGTGAAGGCCCACAGCAGATGCCATGTGATACTGGTATCACACAAGTGTTCCAGTGACATAAAACCACAACATATTTATCTTGCCCAGTGAAATGAACACACTGCACACCCAGAAGATTTTATGGATTGATCAAATTAGCTAAATTACCAAGTAATCTAGAAGAGACAAGAAGCCGACTTTGGGGCTAATTAAGTAATTTCTTTTGCATACTCTATCCTTCCAAAGAGTTTTTAAGAGAAAGGTGGTCAGAAGCAAAGCAGTTCATCAGAAAGCTAAACCCGGGATGAATAGCTCCAAATTCTCAATACAGTCACACCATGAGCTTTAAGAAACCTTCAGCGTGAAGCATCTAGCTAGGAGTCCAAAGTACCCAAATGCCAAGATTCAGCAAGCTCCCAAAAAGCACTCTAGACTCGCCTTAAACTATAGCAGGAAAGCTTCACAGAAGTAACACTCAATCAAGCGCTCCCAAATGACAAAACAACCACCAGAAGGAAGTTAAAGTATATACCACTAGTATATACTATAGTATATAAAAGGCTTCTGCTCCACAAAAGGTATTTTAAGTGCCATTACCTGAAAACATTATCAATGCCTTCTGACTGCAACAAAGCTGCAGTATTTCCTCAGATAAGGTCTTGACAAGAACTGCTGGAGGGATTTCTACCAAGTAACAGGACTGGCAATACAGAAGTCAACAGAAAAATTCTTGATCAAAAGCCTGAAACTTTAGTTTGCATTATTTAACTCAGGTGTACACAGTAGGATTAAGTTTATTATGGCTTTGTCATGCTGCACAACAAGGAAAATTGAGAGAAAGGGCTTCCACACACCAGGGGCAGTAAAGCCAGACTGCCGTGGGCCTCCAAACATGCTGAGGAAACAGAGAAAGTCTCAGTTCTGAGCCCTGCACAACTCCAGCCAAGTTGCCTTTACAGTTACTGGTGCAGCTGCTGTAACAAAACAGTGTGAGCAGGAATGCAGCTACTTATTTTAACATTGAAGAATACATGAACAACCTTCTGTTCAGCAATTTTGTAAAAATTACAGAAATTCATTACTATAAACAAATAAACAGCTTATCTAGCACTTCTTCTGCAAAGAACTTCATGCTTTCCTTTCCTCCTATGGAAGAGGCAGTTAAGGACATATTTTGAATGTAATCCTCCTGCAGGAAACTGACACACTATTTCTTGCAGAGAAGGCAACTATGGAAGACCAAGTTTGTAAACAAGGTTTCCTGTTGCAATCAAAAGTACTACAGATATGCAGTGAAGGAAACAAATTAACATATACCTCACCACATCTAACACTGATCCAGAGCACAATCAATTTTCCTTCTCCACCACAGCCAGAACCAGTGGAGACTTTGACAAATCAATAGTTGGTACACTTGTATGAACACAAATCCCCAGAAGCAGCTCAGCAGTCCAAAAGCACCACTCACCATCTGAGTGGATGGAAAAAAGTGCACACTGTAATTAAGGGTCACCCTCTGCTACAGACAAAAGCAAGTTATACCTGACTTCGTTCACCTTCACTATTATCAGTGTTAGTGCTGAGGGTTCCAGACTCCACCACCACTGAGCACCGGATTTAGCAACAGCTGCAACATCCTACTTAATGACAAGTCTATCTGGAAGTGCTGTATGCTCAATCAAGGCACCCTAAGGAGCTTAGCACCACAAGAAAGGCAGCATATGTGCTATTACCAGCAGTAAGCATGCACTAGAACTGTATGAATGACTACTTGCTCGCTCTCTGAAGCTGAAGTCATCTAAAAAGCTCAGCTGTGCACAAAGCAGTTGCAGCTGCTATCCTGGACAACCCACTGAACACCTGTGTGGAACACGACGTGTAACGCAGGCTATCCTCATCAACCCCAGAAGATTGGCAAAAGCCACATTTAAAACTTTTTCGCTGCTCTGCCTTCTTTAATTTTGCTCCAACAAATTGGAAAGCAAGCTAGCAATTAAACTAGCATATTCTAGCATCAGAGGACCAACACAAGAACAAGCTCCTGAAAAATATGTTTCGATACTGAAATCATGAGATAATAGCTGTATTTTCAGATCTCAGAGGTGACAGCAAAACCTCTTAACATGTAAATTTAGAATGAAAAATTAAAATCCACACTCATCACATAACCTGCACATGGAACAACAAAAACAACCAAACTAAAGAAAAAATTCCCAACACCAACACAAAAAATAACATCACAACACAGAAAAGGAAACAATTAACATACATAACTTTAGATTGAATTAAACAATATATGGATACAGCAGCAAATAACTCGAGATTTTCATTTTTCTGAACTGCCAGCAGTAGCAATTGCTCTGCAAGGTTATGCCAGCTCTTCAGGGGACAAAACTATAATTTCTGGTCATCATATTTAGTCTTCCAACAGTCAATCTTAGATCTGACTGAATTTCAACACATGCTGGTGAAGCAGAAGTAGGTTTTCCAAAAAACGATGTTTCAGACACTGCTACAGCTCTGGCTCCTTACTGTGAGACAGGAGCTCAGCAACAGTGGCTACCTAAGCTGGTGCCTTCTCTCTCCTCAGTGCTGCACAGTAAGCAAGATGAAAACCAAGCCGACCAAGAAACATGATTCTCAGCTTGATCTGTCCTCCCTCAGTTCAGTTCTCATACATATAATTCGTGAAGCACAGTGCTGGAATCTAAAAAGGAACTAAGCACATACATATTAGGCAATACTTCCCATAGCTTATTTGAGGTTTGAAGTTTAGGATGTACAATAAAAACGTCTCTCTTCAAGCTATGAGGGAAACTCTCTTCCTTGGTACTGTTTGCTCTGCAGCATTTCACCTGGTTTAATGCTTTCCAAGCTAGGAGTAAAAACTGTCAACATATAAATGACTTTTCAGAAGGTGCTGTTCTCTGTGTGCCTGAGATGTTACACAAATATTTTATATCATTCTTTGACTTCCAAATGAGGAAGCGTTCTCCCTCTGAAATACAACATAACGAAGTTCCACAACAGCCCTGCACAGTTGTGCAGATGGCCAGTTTAGACTGCTAAATGGCAAGTATTAAGCCCAGTTTCTCATAATGATCTTACAATAATTTAGTGAAAGTCAAGTCTTCCAAGTTTTTTATCACGCAGGAAGAATCAACCATGAAACAAAACTATAAATGGTGATGGTTTAAAAAAAAGCAAAAAAATTTTGAAAATCACAAATGTCTACGCTCAAGGAAAGGCCTGCATACCTTAGATGCTTTTGCACACTTGATAACAAAAGACTTCCCCTACTTACATGGGATGCACTACTAGACACTTCCTGAAAGAGCACTAGAAGACAACTGTACCTCTAACCTGGCAGAAACCTACACAGTTCACCTAAACTGCACTGCTGAACAGCCATTGGAAGTGGCTCAAAACAAGTTAAAGCCTGGTCTCCTACAGTCTCATCTCTGACAGCAAGACCACAGGGATGAAGCTTTCTCCTCTACAGGACAAAACCAGGACACAGTTCATGTCCTGTATTGTTATCCCTCCTGAGTTGACAGCTTGTCCAGCACAGGTTAGAGATCATCTCTCAATAGGACAGAAAGCTTCAACGGAGAGTATCTTGAATATGGCTGGTTTTAGCTCCCCACTAGGAAAGGACAGGCATGAGGAAATCAGACTTGTTCCATTATTTCCTCACAGTACGTGAAATCCAAACTCTGATCTTATCTTTACGATAGTCAGTGACGTGGAATCAACATACCTGCAAGAGCCAGAGTTCAACGGTTTTACACCTGAGACTCAGTAACAAATAAAATCCCACAGCAGATATGAAAAAACACCACAGCTTCCAGAAGCACTGGCTCAGAGTTAACTCAAATGCCAAGCAGGACCAAATGCAGATCAGGTAATTTAACTTCACAATACAGACAGCACACAGGACATACATGCTTACGTTTAACTATTTGTCCATCCTGTTTCTTCACATAGGAGTACTGGAAAATAGAAGGCTACTTTCATTCATTCACTTCTGGAGGTTAAGCCCCAGCTCATAAACAGCACTCACAAGAGCAGGTAGCCTAAAGCTCTTCCCTACTAACAGTCCTGCCCTACGCTTTCGGATGTCAGCAGCTCCTGTCAGCCCGAGGCTGTGGACAAGGCTCTGGAAAGCAGGCAGGACAGGGTCATGGCGACACAGGAGCTGGGCCAGAAGGGTAACTGGGCCACTCCCCAGGCTCCCCGGGGACAGAAGCTCTGCAGCGGCCAAGCAGCTCCAGCGGATGGGAAAAGAGCTACGAGCAGAGGCTGGACGGGACTCGGGAAGACCCCAGAACAGGGCGGCCCTCCGGCTCCACGCCCGGAGGCGCTCCCAGGGCCGGCACCGCCCGAGACTGGGACTTGGGGCACCCCGGCCGCCGCTCACCGTTATGGTCGTAGACGCTGACGTAGGAGATGCCCACGGCCATGCACCACACGACCAGGCTGGCCATGTCCGCGTAGCTCGGCTCTTCCTCGGTCACCACCAGCCCCACGTGCACCGGCAGCTTCCGCAGGCCGCGCCCGTCCGCGCGCC
>VYZP01059544.1:6386-23794 GCA_013400635.1 Hypocryptadius cinnamomeus
TCCTGCCCCTTCTTCTCCACTGACCTTGGTGTCTCCATGTTGTTTCCCTCACATGTTGTCACATCCTCCTCTTCTCTGACTAGGAGCAAAAACCCTGTGACTTTGTTTTTATTTTTTTCTTAAATGTATCATCAGAGAGATGTTACCAGCCTCTCTCATTGCCCCAGTTCTGGCCAGCACCATGTCCATCTTCAGAGCCATCAGCCATTGGCTCTGCTGGACATGGTGGAAGCTTCCAGGAGCTTTTCACAGGAGCCACCTTTGTGGCCCCCCTGCTACCAAAAACCAGGCCATGCAAAATCAATAGAGTACTGAAGCTTTGAATCGTGTTTCTACAGGGTTTGCTGTACGTGTTAAAAGTAGCAAAACCAGGACTTTTGAGTGCAATACTAAGGACATAATGTAGCAGACTTTAGTCTTCCTCACACCTGTTCTCCCTGGATGCAATCCACTCATGGGCTTCCACCTGGCTTTTCAGGAGCTGATTAAATTGAACATTATTAAAATATGGCATCTTATCTTACTGCAGCTGTTTTCCAGCTGCAAATATTTTCTGTGTCCCTTCCTGCATGTGGCAGTTTAAACTTGGAGAAGAATGGTATCTAACAAGGCAAAATACAAGCAGGTTCCTTAGAGGAAATTACTGCCTGAACCCTGCTGTGAAAAACCATTTGGTTGCTAGAAGTAGTCAGGATGTTGTCACTAAGGAGGCTGTTGGTTGAGATGAAATGATTTGCCAGCCTTTGGTAAACAAAAGGTCTCTGTGTCCTTCTGACTCATTGCGGAAGTGTCCTTTACAGCCAAGGAATGTATGTTTTGAGGATGAAAATCCTCTCTTAAATCTGACTTAGCCGATGGCTGCACAATAACTTCCCATACACTGTAGAAACTGAAAATGCCAAATATATATGCAGACCTTGGACAAAACTCAGCTGTCATCCTATGTGTGGGTAGCAGCCTAACACCTGGGAAATCCTATTAATTGTGATAAAGAAGATGCCAAAACAGACAGTACCCCCGATTTTGGACTTTTACTGCAGGTTGTTTAAATAATCATTTATTTCAGATGGGTGCAACGGCAGCACCAGCATCTGGATGCAAGTCTGGCTCACAAAGAAGCCCCAAAATCTCATTTTAGTTCATTAAAGAAAAACAGTTTTTAAAAAAGGATAAAAAATTCTACATACACGCAGAAATATGGATATTTATGGATATTTAATTAAATCAATAGAACATAGTATGTGTTTACTGAAGCATTCTTTAGCTACCCGTAGCTGGTAGGGTTGTACTCCTTGCTGCAGCTATTTATGGTGCTGTTGATGTGACTCTGTACTGGGTGCTGTGAGTGGAGACAGCAAGTTCTTGTGACATCATATGCAATGGCTGGCTGCATAAATCACATTTCTCTGAGGAACTGACCCAAAGTGTCCTGCAAGCACCACATGTAACACCATTCTTGAGGATGATTCCACTAACTTGGCTTGAATAATATAAGAAATGGCAAATTACTTTGGAAATTGTTGATATTATTCTTCCCTCTCTCCCCCCACCAGTTGTCAAAAGCTAACAGAGGCACTCCAAAATCCCTTACAATAGCAGTTCCTCAGTTTTATTGCTTTCCAGTTCCAGTTGTTCAGTGGAAACAAGAGAGCTGGAAATTGATTCACAAACCAGAACTAATTTGAAAATTATTTTACTTTTTTTTCCTGAGGTTTTTATGTTTTGTGCAATTGCTTGTATTCTGGAATTTAATACTGAATTGTTTCAAATTATACAGACAGCACTGCATAGCCTTGGTTTTGTGCTCTTTGAATGTTATGCCTGAATTTTTCCTAACTGTTTTGTAGGTGGTTTTGAGCTGGCTTCTACAACTGCACTGTTCATTTTGCTTGTCCAGAAATTTATGTGCTGTTTTTTGTGGTCTCAGATATGTGCATGCTAGTGGCATTAACACATATCCACATGATCAAGCAGACGTGCTCTCAAAACATTTAATTCCATAATTGCATAAATGCAATATGAAGGTACAAACTGAAAACTGGTTGCATAAATCCTGTGCTAAAGTTTTTACCACAAAATAAAAACTTTGTAAAAGTGACGAGAACTTTTATGTTTAGTACACCGACCACAGGGCCCTCACTGAAAAGTACTTGAGAGAGGCATACAAACTGTTATCTGTAATACAAATGAAGGCTATCCACAAAATACTAGGATGACAGTGTTGCATTCAGATTTAAGCTTGAGAAAAAAACTACCCCCAGTTTTTGTGCCACACAAATCTATTTTAAGAATTTGAGAGAGCCTTAAGCAATGTATACATTTTCTGCAGAAAAGTTATTTTTTAGGAAATGTGGTTTAATTTTTTTTTTTTTTTTTATGATATGGAATAGTGTCATTGATTAAAAATTTCAACCGAGTATCTAAAACGTGAAGTGGAAAGCAAGAAATGTTTGATTAAGAAGTATAAAAAGAGAATTTGATACCAGATTTCTCTAGACTTGTAGTCTGTCAGACTGCTATAATTTGAGAGGAGAATCAGAAATGAAAATTAATATTTCACTTGAGAAAAGAGTGCAAAAGATGTCCTGAAATGAACCCTTTAAAAGCCTTTTTTAAAATTACCCGTGGATTAGAAACTAATCTCAGAAACTGTTTCCTTTACATTCAGTAATTAAAGCCAAGTTCTTGTTCTTCTTACATATCAATGTGAAATGTCAGGCATTTTCCAGACACATTTGTGGTTATAATCTTTGAAATATTATAAAATTTTTCTGTCTTCCTTAGCTTCTTGTGTGGTAAGTAGCACTGATGCCTCTAATTTCCAATATGGAGAAGATCCAAGCACATTCATGTATCAATTTGGCATATTTTCAATAATTTTTTTTCTCTCCAACAAGCTGTAGATTGGAAAAACTGATATTGTTTTGAATCCAATGTTCAGTAGTATGATGCTGAAGCATTATATATTATTTTTCAAGAAAATTTATGATGGATGAGAACCGTAAAGAGAGTATCCCTCAAAGCCACATGGACATGTGCATCCTTCCAAATGTAATTCTTTTCCAAACTAAGCAAGGATTAGCTAAAGATGTTTTGGAACCACAAAATGTTATTTTTAAAAGGTAGCTCATGATTGAGATAGATTAAGACTAAACATGGCTGGGATCAGCCAAAACCACAAAGAGCTTAATTTGTTCACATATTTATGTCTGGAGAAGAATTTGAGGGCCTTCAGCAACCAAGGCCCTGAAATCCTCCAGCATATTTTGCAGCGAAATGATGGGTTATTGGTTTTGCTTTGCTTTGTTGTTTTTTAATGGACTTGTCCTTTTTTAAACTTGCGCCTTCCTCCCTCCCACACACATCAGCAGAACTGTTCAAACAGTGTCCCTGCAGGTCACTGAGTCCCAAAGCATTGCCCAAGACTTATTAAAAGGCAGGAATGATTCAGCTGAGGGATGCTGCACAGCCTTGTGACTAAGGTCACATTCACCCAGTGGCTCCTCTCCCACGCTGCCCCTCGTTCCCAGGCACACAGAGCGCTGCAGCAGTCTCTCCATGGACACGTATTAGCATGACTGAGGAAGGGAGGTGCGGATTTGTGTCAGTGATGAGCTTTATGGGAACAGATACTGATTATTTCTTAAGGCAAGAGTTTCTCTGTTTATCCCAGTGGGAACCACTGTTTATTTATTTTAATTTCTTTCCAATTGTACCTATTTTAAGTGTGATACTGTGACGTTTTCACATTAAAAGGCAGCAACACCAAACAACAGCTTTGATGAACTCCAAGACCCACAGCCCAAAGATGTTTATTCCTTTTATCACCACCATGTGCTGAATAAATGACATTCATCATTCCTTGATAGACCTGAAAAAAATAGCGATATGCCTGTAACTTAAGCTGAAATCATCAAAATATTTTTTTTCAAAAACATAAAACTTCTGGCATTATGAGGCTGTGTCTATTTTAAGAAGTCCTCCTACTGTTGGTCTGGTTTCACTTCAGTGGGACAAGGATGGTTAACCTGGTCTGTCATCATGGTAGCACAGGTCGTTCAATAGGCCTGACATTACTTTCTCCTTTCAAAAATGTGTTCAAAAATCGTGACTGTGATTTGCTCTGTAGTGTTCAAATTGCTTAAAAAGCTAAAAAGAAACTGTCCATATGCATATGTATGTGCATACATGTGTGCATACATATGCATACGCATATATATGTGGGGAGAGAAGAGAGAGGTAAAGTTTGAGTGTGTGTGAGAGACAGAATGAGAGTCAGTAATGCCTTGCTATGCCCTATGCTGGTAAAAACAAAGGGATCCATCTCTCAGGACTTGGTGACCTAGACAAGACCTAGATCCAGCTTCACTGGCAAAAAACTGTTATTTAAAAAAAACAATCTTAGAACATTCAATTTGGCCAGTGGTTTTAAAGGGTTAATGTCTTTGTAAAAGCAAGGACAATATATAATACAAGAAATATTTATATATATTCCCTAACCACAATACTGAATTTGGATTCAGCTTTCCTTTCTTTTTGTTCTTGAATGCTGACTGCACATTGTGATAACAGTGAGGTGGTTTCTCAGAAGACCAGACAGCTTCCAGCATGGCATGTTCTGCTGATGTTGTATCATTTTGCCAATAACAAGGCAGAAAACACATGCTGTTAAGTGCAGCCAATTTATTTGTTCTCCAAGGACACTAAAAAAAAAATTTAATTGCAGCAAATGAAATTTTTAGAGAAATATCTGAAAATAGAAGATTCTTTTCCCTCCACTCATGGAAGAAGAGAGTGTTATTAACCCTGATTAATATGGGGGAAGGTGAGGTATGCAATTTTTCTTAAATATTGCAAGAAAGAAACATCTGAAATCAAATGTCCTGTGAAAGGTTAGATTCTTTCACGAAAGGCAGAAAAAGTAAAAGGGAAATAAGAAGCTGATTGATTTAATTCCTTTGTCTCTGTAGGCACCAGTGGGTAGAACAGGCCTGGTGTGGGTAGGACATACACATTCTTCTTCAAGGAATCACCTCAACTCACTTCACTCAAGTTCAGCATACTGGCACCAGGCATTCGGTTCATGAAGACTGAGACAATGGCAATCAGAGCTCATAAAAAATTCTCTTGGAGAGAAAAATATGATTAAAAACTTACTTGGAACTTAGAAATGAATTTCTGAGTTGTATTTTTGCACAGAGGTAGGAAAATATTATTAGGAGGAATTTGGGTGTAATCCATGCATGCCCTATGATCCATTTAGTATATGAAATAAATGTAACATGTTGTGTACAATCACCCTTGTCCTTTGAGAGAATATGTTTGGCAGTTTATCCATTTACACAGGTAGGATTATATCAATGCTGGCTTCTCCTCCCTGGAGTATGCACCATATCAGTTCCCTTGTAACCTGGACAGGCTCCATCCCACAACCCTGCAGCTGTTCTTCCTTGCTTTCCATCAGGAGATTGTCCCAGAGCCTTGTGCCACCGGGGTGAGAAACCTCCATCTAACTTCTGGCTTAGATATAGCCATACTTACTATCTCCTGTGACACCTTTTGTTGGCATTATTCTATGCCTTAAACTGCTCTTTGAATGTTGTATGCAGCAGTTTCTGAGCATCTTTTTATGACCCCCATCTTCCACTCAGCCTTCTCATGCCTTGTCACTCCATTTTTTTTTTTTTTCTGATGGAGCCAACAGACTGTCTTCTCACTTGGGACTGATCTGCCACCACCCCATCCTATTGCTACTTCTGTCTTGCTTCATGTGCCATTTGAATTCATCTCTCTTTGATCTGGTGTGGACGGAGTGTAACCAGCTCTGCTGGATACCTAGCTTTGAGTGGTCCTAGCCCACTAAAGTCTAGACCCATATGTGCTTTTCTTGTGTTTCTCGTCTATTTATGTCTGACAGGCAGTGAAGCTTTCCTCCCCTAAGTATTCTTTTCCACTGATCATCAAAGTAGCTTTGTTCCAGCTAACACACCTATTGTGCATGTCAAACCTTCCTTAGGCCAGGCACTGCCTGTGTTCATGCTTTAAAAACCAACAAATGTACTTTGGCATGAAACAAAGACATAAATAATGATGTATAAATTCAGATGCACTGATTAGTTTGTGAGTAACGCATTCCATCACCAGTGCCTGAGCTGAAGGAACACAGCCAGGAAATCCAGATTACAGTCACAAGGAGGAGGCTCAATTATTCTAGTCTTAGCATGTGAAACTGTAACACCATTAAACACAGTATTACCCAACTCTTTTAAAAAGTCTGTGTAAAAGTTGAAGAAAACAGAAAATACCTTTACACTTAGAAGAAAAATAAAACCATTTCAGGTCAATCATGTGAAGTTTTTGGGAGTTACTGAGTTCCTCAAAGGCCTTTTCCACCCCCTCCATCTCAACAAGGCTCCTTGCCTAGGATGCCAAAACTGCACGTACCAAGCATGAGGGAAAGGAATCTTTTTGGTTTCTTTTGCTAAATCTTCACAGTAAGTCTGGAGAAGTAATTGACATTTACCCAGTGTCCTAAATACTCCAGTAATAAATGCCTTGGCAATACCACAGCTAGAAAAACATTAAAATAATGAGTGATACAGAGACAGCTGTGCAACACTTTTTCCCATTAAAAAATATTGCTTTCAGTTGCTTATCACTTTGCCAAACAATTCAAGTTGTAATGTTGAGTGTCTGCTCTGAGGTTGATTTTTTCTGGGAAAAATTCTGTTAGAATGGAAACATTTATGAGAATGAAATTGTAAGATGGGAGAGGGAGGGAGAATCAGCTGCTTGCCCAGATTAAAAAAACTTACTCCAGACTTTTCACTGAGTGGTTTTTGCACACTGGAACTGGGATTTATAATCATGCCAAAATAGGGTTATTTGATACTAAAGGTGTTCAACGTGGAATTCCAAGATCATGCCTTTATAATAAATCCAGAGCAATAATTCCCATCTGATGCCTTGGTCAGATGATTAAATACTTGAGAAGGGATTTGGAAGAACCTGAAGTTTTGAAACAATAACTACTTTGAGATTACATCTGTGACAGCAGTCACTTCCATGAAACCTGAATTTCAGTCTCAGCTTGTTCTCCAGTGTGAACTTGGCCAAAATCATTCATGAAAGAGTACAAATCTGAACAATGCCTTTCAGATCTGTGTTTAGTCAAAATGGAGCTGACTTAGCTCAAGAGAGTACAAAGACAAAATGTGGTATTTACTTTGACTGGAAATGAAAGATCTATAGCCCTCTAGCCAAAAGATCCAGAATGATACTGTTCCGGTAGTGACAGATACCACTATCAACACAGCACCTTGGGAGGAAAATCTAGTTCTTCTCAAGCAGTGTAGAATGTGGGAATTTGCCATAATGATCTCAAAATTCATTACGTGCAGCATATCCAGAACCCTCAAATGAAAGCCACAGAATGACAGGGGAAACTGAGAAACTCTGGGCTCCCTGGAGACACCAAGTCTGCTCTGCTGCAGCACATCATGCTGATCATTACAGTGTGTTCATCTTTGACTCTTTCTAATCTTTCCCAAGCCTACCAGCTTTTCCCAAGCTACCAAGCTACCAGGGCAAAGAAATGTCCTTCTTTGTTCTTCTTTCCTTTCAAGGCCAGGGGTCACATGAAATCTTCCTTCTGCAGGTATTGCAAATTTTAGGCAAAATTGCATTATTATTATTAGTAGTAGTAATAGTTTAGTAACACATAGTAATCCATAATAACACAATGGTAACACAGACTTATTTTGACAGTGATATTGATGGCCTGATATGAGCTGTCAGATCCTCTGTGCCAGGCAACAGAGGCAATTACAAACCCGTATGCTACAATGTACTGTGCTGTGCTGGGTCCGTGGGGTCCCAACATAATCCCAGTCTTGTTGGGCTGGGTGCAAAACATGGGCAAGAAGGGACAGGCCACAGTGCAGCACGCAGGGCTTTAGGAAATGCCAAAACACATTGATGAAAAGAGGCAGGTGGCAAGTGAGAGCTATGGAGGTAACCAGGCAGAACCACACAACAAAAATACAACCCGTGTCCCTGGAAAGCTGAGCATACAGCACCTGAGAGGAAGGGAAGCTCATCCCACAGTGGGTAGAGGAGGTTATGTGAGTGGTTTAAGTCCCACAGAACATACAGAAATGGGATCAACATCTTCCACATACCGGCCAATTCCCAACTTGTTTCACCTCCCCACCCTCACTCAGGTGCCTTTCTTCTGCCGGTTTCCTCCCTGACCCTTTTCAAACTTCCACTGAACCCCTTTCCCCACAAGCCCCTGCTAACTCCACAAGGGTTCCTGAGGGCCAAGCAGCATTTTGGGGCATTTTGGATTATTTCCATTGAGGCCATTAAGGGGGCTCGTACTTCGCTCCCCAGGCATGGCCAGATCATGCTAGAGCAGATAGGGCCCAGGTACAGTGCTGGGCAGCTGGGCTTGCACCACTGGGAGGCAAGGGAATGTGGCTGCCAGTGGGGATGAATATCTGCTTTGTTTTCAGGAGCTGCTGAAGGCAGGAAACAAGAATGTCTGTTGCTGATGACTGCTTTCAGGTTTTACGTTGAATTTTAGTTTCATTTTAAAATTTCAGGTGAATGCCCATGTTGTTTTCCCAGCATAAATCAAAGCAAGTGGGCTGGCTATTTTCTTGTAAGGTGATAGGAGGCTAATTTTTGGTTTAGTACTTTTTTTCATTAATCCTTCATTGGAAAAATTATAAAAATTAACTCTTCTCATGGCTGCCAGCTAAAAATTGAAATATCTTCCCTTTCTCCAGAAGTCTTTTGGTTTAGCCAGAAAGTTGTTTAGCTTTCCCTGGGCTAGTGTGGTTTTGGAGGTTTCATTTTTGTGGTGAAATCCATCATTTTTTTCTACCACAAGGGTTTTAGTAACATTTTAGTAACATAAAAGTTGAGTGGGCTAAATAGATCTTGAGCCTCCAGTAAAAGGTAGGGAGACAAGTAAGACAGAGATGTTCAATGCATTCACTGCTTCTGTCTTCCACACGGATGACAGACCATGAGGGGCTCAGTGCCCTGAGCTGGACGACAATGACTGCGAATGATCAACTCCCAGTCAACCCCGAAATTGTGTGGGATCTGCTGCTCCAACTGGACCCCTATAAATCTATGGAGCCTGATGGGATTCANTGGAACGGATGATGATAAAGCACCTTGAGGCAAAGCTGTACAAGCCTGGAGGAGACTGAGCAGAGCCCTCACTGCAGTCACAGCTTCCTTGTGACAGGAGGAGGAGGGGCAGGCACTGACCTCTCCTCTATGGTGACAGTGACAGGACCTGAGGGAAGGGCCTGAAGCTGTGTCAGGTGAGGTTTAGGTTGAGTATTAGAAAAAGGTTCTTCACCTAGAGGGTGGTTGGGCATTGGAACAGGCTCCCGAGAGAAGTGGTCACAGCACCAGCCTGACTTCAAGAGAATTTGGGGAATGCTGCCAGGCACATGGTGTGACTCTTGCGCTGGTCCTGTGCAGGGCCAAGAATTGAACTTTGATAATCCTTGTGGGTCCCTTCCTATTCAGCATATTCTGTCATTTTGTGTTTCTGTGATTATTTGGTTTAAAAGTTGGTGCTAGTATTTCAATGACAAATGCTCCCTAAGGAACCTTTTCTAAAGAAAATTTCNGAATCCTCAAAAGGCTGGCTTATGTCATCACAAAACCTCTCTCAATGATTTTTTGGGTGGTCTTGGGAATCCAGCAGGATCCCAGATGACTGGAAGCTGGCAAAGGTTGTCCTGGTTTTCAAGACAGGCAAGGGGGAAGAGCCCAGAAACTACAGGTCTGTCGGTCTCACTCCAGTGCCTGGTAAAATTATGGGGAAGATTATTCTGGGAGTACTGAAAAACACCTGAATAAATGCATTGTGTGGTGGGCGAGCAACTGGGTCAGGCACAAAAGGTTACAGTGAATGGGGTGACAGCAGACTGGGGACCTGTCACTGGAGGGGTTCCACAGGGCCCCATCCTCAGCTCTCTCATCTTCAACATCTTCATAAATTACCTGGACACAGAACTGGGAGGGATACTGAGCAAGTTCACAGATGATACAAAACTGGGAGGAGCTGTTGACTCCCTCCAGGGCAGGGAGAGGCCCTGCAGAGAGACCTCCACAAATCAGGGGTCTGGGCAAGCACCAACCATATGAAGTTCAGCAGGGGAAAGTGCTGGATTCTGCATCTGGGATGGGGCAACCCTGGATGTATGGACAGACTGGAAAATGAGATTCTGGAAAGCAGTGCCATGAAAGGGACCTGGGGGTCCTGGCAAGTTGAACATGGGTCAGCAGTGCCCTGGCAGCCAGGAGGGCCAACCCTGTCCTGGGGGGCATCAGGCACAGCATCACAGCTGAGCAAGGGAGGGGATTGTCCTGCTCTGCACTGAGCTGGGGCAGCCTCACCTCAAGTGCTGGGGACAGTTTTGGGTGCCAAAATGTAAGACATTAAACTATTAGTGAGTGTCCAAAGGATGGAACGGATGATGATAAAGCACCTTGAGGCAAAGCTGTACAAGCCTGGAGGAGACTGAGCAGAGCCCTCACTGCAGTCACAGCTTCCTTGTGACAGGAGGAGGAGGGGCAGGCACTGACCTCTCCTCTATGGTGACAGTGACAGGACCTGAGGGAAGGGCCTGAAGCTGTGTCAGGTGAGGTTTAGGTTGAGTATTAGAAAAAGGTTCTTCACCTAGAGGGTGGTTGGGCATTGGAACAGGCTCCCGAGAGAAGTGGTCACAGCACCAGCCTGACTTCAAGAGAATTTGGGGAATGCTGCCAGGCACATGGTGTGACTCTTGCGCTGGTCCTGTGCAGGGCCAAGAATTGAACTTTGATAATCCTTGTGGGTCCCTTCCTATTCAGCATATTCTGTCATTTTGTGTTTCTGTGATTATTTGGTTTAAAAGTTGGTGCTAGTATTTCAATGACAAATGCTCCCTAAGGAACCTTTTCTAAAGAAAATTTCTTAAATGATGGTTGTTATTTTCTTCATTTTCCCCCCCCCCGTTTTGTAATTTACAAAATATTTATTAGCTATAGACTGAAGTATTATAGTACCTGATCATATAGCCCAGAAGCCTGAGCACCACAGGCTTCCTACCAATGATTGAAATACCGGGAGAGGCTTTCTTTCCTAAAGAAAAAAATTGTGCACTCCAGTAGGAAAACTCTTCTGAAACCAGGGCAAAACTGAATGAGGGGCACTCAGAAATGCATGTTGAAACAGAAATCCTAAAGGAGAATAAAGTGCAATTTGTTTACTGTACATATACCTCTATGCTCTCCTTTCTAAAGACAGCAGGAATGAGTCCTTGAATGGAGGTGTTTCTTCAGTTTGAGTTGATGGTAAAACTGCTGGAAAATACCCAAGAAATATTATCTGGGCATTGAAGAATTGGAAAGAAATTACATTATATGCTCAGTTGTAGCTTTCATGAAGGGACAAAACTCAAACTATGAGGCAACACAGTTAATATGTAAAGCTTTTGATCTGGGTGAACAAAAATTTGAATTAGATTTAAGGACAGAACTTTTCTCAACTTCCTCATCTAAAGACTCAGAGCACTTATTTTCCATAACACCTACCCAGTGTCTGTCCAAGACCTCAAAATTCCCCATTATAAATCTACCTATTTGAGAGAGTTGGAAGGTCATAGAATCATAGAATATGCTGAGTTGGGAGGGACCTATCAGGATCATCAAGTCCAACTCCTGTCCCAGCACATATGGTGTGATTTCCAAGAATCACACCATATGCCCAAGAGCATTGTCCAAACACTTCTTGAACTCGAGTCAGGCTTGGTGCTGTGACTGCTTTCCTGGGGAGCCTGTTACTGGGCTCAGATTTTTTCAGGACATGGAGACTTGATTGTTGAAACTCTTGATTTTCAGCATATTTATTTCCCTGAAGAGGTTTGGCAAGTGTGTGCCACCTTGAGTGCACTGCATTAGCTGCTGTTGTTGCACTGATGAATACATGGGACTCTTTAACTCGAAGCAGTCAGCCAGAGCTACATTTGGCCATTGAAGGGTGTCTTCTTATATCCTCTTGCATTGCCTTGCCCTGCCTTCCCTCTTGTGCTACTCAAGACTGGGATGCTATACTTGTCCGGAGTAGTCTGATTCAACAACCTATGCCAATATTTGAGCAATGATTGTGACTGAAATGGCTCCCATACCTTTATTTGTTCTCAGTGACCAGTCACAAACGACTGAACAGCAGGAGGGGGATCAAGTGTTTGTAGGATCCACATGGTATTATGCAAGGACAAGAAGGAAAAGATTTAATAGATTTATGAGTTTCCTAACCAAAAACTGCAGACACTGAGGAACATATATAATCTTCTTGTATAATGTAGCACTGAATGTTGCAAAAAGAAAAAACAAAAAAACTTAAGAGAGAAGAGAGCATATGTAATAGGGATGCATGGAGAGAGTCAGAGAGAGGATGAAAAAGGAAAAAAGGTTGATGAAAGAAACAGAGGAAAACAAGAGACAATGATGCATGATGTCAGAAGTTAAATAGAAACTGATGAACTGTATAATTCTTATTTTTAAATAAAATAGGCTGAGAAATCGCATCAGTTGTTATATACACATAGATAGACATATACATACCCTGCCTTAATATGCAATGAACAGATAGGGGTTAGCAGAGTTTTGTTCATAGCAGGAAGTAAAACAAAATACACTTACTAAGCACATAACAAAGCAGCATCTGTTAATTTTTAAAGATGTCTGAAAGGCAGAAGAGAATGCTCTTCTTTATCTGTATCTCATGGAGATCCTGGGGAATATTACCATATGAAATTAATAAAAAGTTGCTGTCAGTGGCATTTTTATAAATAGGATAGAGTCTTTGTTATCTAGGCAAGAGGTGTTTATCTCCTATCCTGATTTGGCCAGGCCCTAGTTAAGTGAAGCCTGAAACCACAGACTTCAGTTTTTTCCTATGCATGGCACTCAACATGTGCTGTGATGGAGTATGGCTTCTGAATGAAGGTAATCTTGAAAAAGGTAATTCTTCTGAGGTAATCTTGAAAATCATGGCTACAGTACTTACTCATGAGAATAATCCTTTTTGCTTATCTATTTAAACTGATAAACACATTTAAACTTAAAAACATGTCATGCAGTCCTGTTTTGCTTGAGGAGATAAACCATGCATGGAAACAATAATAATTTCGGGGACGTTCTTTAAAGTAAAAAGAAAACAGCTGCTCTCTAGAGTGTGCAGAACACTTCCATTTCCCTGTTCCACAGAATCTGCTGTCCGTGATATCCCTTGCAGGTAGCCTAAGTTCTGCTAGATCCAGACACCGGAGGTCACACTAAGCAAAGTACGCTGTGAAGAACTGTGAGTTTTCATGTTTGCCCCAAACTGTCCAAGTACATTTCATATGACACCCAAATATCTTACCTAGAAAGCTGGTTAAACTTAGGTAGCCTGATGTTTCCCAAACTATTCCTGTGGGGAGGAGACATTTGGGAATGTCCTGATATTAATTATGATGCTGAGTGACAAGCAACTGACCCCAGGGGAAAAAACCCCAAAAAACCCAAAAAACAAACCAAAAAACCCCCAAACAAACAAACAAACAAACAAAAAACAAACAAACAAACAAAACAAAAAAAATGAGGCTATTTTGGGCTTTATTTTATGTACTGTGGTTATTTTTATTAGCAGCAGTGCACTATATTGTTTTTACATGGGCTTCCTGTACTGTTTGACACACCAGGGGCATCCTATCCTCTGGATATCTTGCTGTAGACCCTGTTGGCCATGACTACATGCCAAATTCTCTCATGCAGGTAGATCCATGTCTGCATCATAAGCTCTTTCCATGGTAATGCCTCATCAGGCTGGTCTTGCCAACAAAAGTGTTTTGTTTCCAGACATCTCTTCTTTATACTTTTCAAGTCAGCTATTTCCTTGAGAAACAGCATGCCACAGATGACCAAGGCCAGATGCTGGGCTTGGACTGTTTTCTCAAGTTTGATCCCACTTGTGCCTCAGTGGATGAAGTCTGACTAGAGGAACAGCTCAAAGCCTGGGTGAATGAGATCTAGTCAACAGGCATATTTGCTTCCCACCGATTAGGAATCTTCAGTCCAAGGCTTGGTGATGTGTTTTGGGCATATATCTATCCTATGCCCCTCCAGAACTTTCTGTTAATGTGAACACCAGGATACAAAGTCTGGAAAGGACCAGCAGTCACAGTCTTTTGGGCTAATATTATCTACATATTCAATGGGATAGGGAGAAAATCATCTCCTATGCATGGATACAAACCCCAAGGAAATTGTTGAAATAGAATGGAAGAAGTGCATTAAGCATATATTTTAAGTGTCCTGTGAAGGCTGTGAACACTGATTCTTATGTAGCACTTGTCTCAGGCTACAATCTTACGCAATCTGCGATAAGGTAATTTAGCTACATGGTGACTTTCTGTTGCTCAGTTGCATTTGTCTTCTGGTTGCTGTCAGGCCCCTGCCCTCCAGCTTCAGCACCCCACTTCTGCTTCCGTCTTCTGCTTTTGCATTGCCTTTTCTCCCAGATGCCAGAGGTCTGCCACAGTGCTGTTCTCGTGTGGGAGGAGGACTGTGTGGCCATTCAGTGCTTGCTTGGTTGCGCTTCAACCAAAACAAGCCATTTTGACCATAGTGTCTTTAGATGGTGTGTCTGGTTTTAAGCCACCACAGTGATGTCCGTACTACTACACTTGGGAGCTGAGATCCATGTCACTGACAAAACTTCTTTGTGCTGAGGCCAATATATCAGAAAGAAGAGTACTTTGATTGGGTCACTCAGCATTTTATGTGTAGTATTTTTACTGGAATTTCATAACACATCTAGAAAGAGACACAAAATGTTAGCGTAAAAAAACAGATACTCCTCTGGCTGTTATTTTCAGACAGCTGTATCAGATCTTTAAAAGCTCAACCAATCCTCTCCAGCTGCCAAAAGTCCATCAAAGTTTGCCTGCATGAGATGGTTATGCCAGTCTTACTCTGTCTGCTTCCAAGCATTATTTAGTCAAGACAGAAGAAATCAGGATGCAATTTGTCCCACCCCTCTCTAACTTCCTTCAGTCCCAGGAAACAAAGGCATTTTTCCCCTTTATGGAGTGCTACCTCACCCTAAGTCACTTGTGCTCTATCACTGTTCGCTGTTTGGGAAAACTTCTGTGGAATTTCTTGTAACCCCATGGACACATTCTTCCCCTGTCAGCATGGGGAATTCAGCTGTTTCCTATACTCCCTTTCAGTCATTCCCTTAGTGGTAATTGTAGGTATATTCCTCCTTCACTCTTTATTACTTCTTTGTTTTGGGGGGGTTTTAATCTCCAAGAAGCAGATGTTTCCTCCACTGCTGTCTTTGCAAGGTGTCTAGCACAATGACACAGTGTTTTCCGTGGGCCTAAGCATCTCTGACTGCTGTAAGCACACTGTAAATTTAATTCACTCCAGGGGCATATTAGATTTATAGCTGTAAAAGCTTCAGCATGGACTGCTCAATATCTGTAAATCCTGGGCATGGACTACAGCACATGTTTTACCACAATAATAATAATAATAATTTGTAGCACAATTATGGTTTTCCTTTCCCAAAAGCAACAGAGAGGGGCTCACTCTGTGGCTTCATGCTAAAGAGATGTTTTTAACTGAAAGAAAATATTTTCTTCAACTGTCGAAAGTGTGTTCCTGACCTATGTTTTACTTTCTCTTGGGCTTCCTTCTTTTTGAATATGGAAATAAATATGGATAGATTTTGCAATATATGGTACAATTCAAAAAGTAAGAAATTTATTTTCCCCTGCATCTACTTGCCAGCCCTGTGTGGTTAATTATTATCACTGTGCAAAAGCATGAGCTGATAACACTGCAGTCCAAATTGCACTGTAAGAACAAGAAAATAATGACTAGATTTTAAAATATGATTCTTAGCAGGCCATGAAGAATGTCTTGATCTGCCTTTGCACAATTATTTAAAGTTTGTCCATGCAGACTCAGATTGGTTTCCCATCTATAGCTCTAGGTACAGTTTCGGGTACCACTTTTTAAAAATGATCATAGAAGTGATTAATTTCTATTGGGTTCTGTGACCCAAAGAAATATTATTTTACATTCAAATGCTGAAAATAATTACTTGCTGCTTAGGGTAAAAAAAAAGAGAGCTGCTTCCTGAGCTACCTTTCCCACAGTTTTCTTTTTAAGTGAAAAAAAAATAATTATCTCTTACAGACAAAAGGCATTCCTTAGCTAAAACAACTCTGTTTTTAAAAAAAAGCACTACTGAATCTTCTTGGTGACATCTGAAGACAAAGCCAAGAAGGTGAGATTTGAAAGGTGGGGACTGGCTCTGAGAAAGGGGAAGGCTGGAAGGCATCTTTGAGGTGTACAGCTCAGCTGGATCAAGGCTGGGAGCCTTGAATCGTCTTGTCTGTGTCTAAATTAGGACTAAGAAAGGAGAAAGGAGAAAGGAGATGAAGGCTGAACAAAGTGCAAAAATTAATAACTCAATTGCTGCCTCTCGTCTTCCTCCACTCCCTTAGCTTATTCCTCTCACAAAAGCAGTTACGTCTGACAGCGACCTGAAATACAGACTCACACAGCTTGTATCTTGTCTGTCACCAGGATTTAAATATTTCAGGCCTTGGCAGCACAGCTGGTTCCTCACTGATTAGAGCCTGATGAGGCTGGTTTGCTAACAGGGACAGATTTTATTCATGGCCCTTCAGGTTCTCTGTTTCCCATCTTTAGCCCTTTATTTGCTCTGGGTAATAGCTGACTTTTTAAACTGCACTGAGAAGGCCTGCAAGAAGAGTCCCATTGTGCACAATGAATGGAGCCCTGGTCTCTCCCCTTCCCTGTCTGTTATGGGAAGGGAACCCTCTTGAGTCCTTAGACAGACAAGAGGGACATTATCTTTCTTTTAGATTATTACTGCTTGAAAGGTTATCTCAGAGCTGTACAAGACACTCATGGCAGGTTTCACGTATGAGAACCTGCTCTCTGTGTAACTTATGTCCTGTCTTTCAGGGGACCAAGAAATAAAGACTGCAAAAAATATTTGAAATCTGCTGGGAAGAAATCCTTTGGATAACTGGATGTATTGATTCATTGAATACTTTGGCACTGGAAGGGTCACTTGATGCAAGACTGATAAAATGGATCAACAGGTAAAAATATTCAGAAATGCAAACAGAGCAAAAGAAGTTGTACTTTTTGTGTATGGGTGTCTTTCAGTGGATGCTTTCTAGCAGGACTATACTTTCTAGCAAACATCATGTGACAGTAAGGGTACACCTCCCTGTATTTCCTTATAGACAGCCCCTCAAACCACAGTGGACCTGTCAGTTATCAAAGGAAATGATATCTAGCTG
>VYZP01059549.1:0-80393 GCA_013400635.1 Hypocryptadius cinnamomeus
GAGTGAATCCTGTCCCCGGCTAGAAGCACACTAAGTTGTCGGCTGTTGCCAGCTGGCAGAGGATGGCTTCAGTCTGGGTCCCTTTTCACATGTTCTATCTGCAGCCACTGTGTTTGTACAGTTAAAACACACAGGCTAGTACACTGGTGGGCAGTAAACAAAAAACCCCACTAATACCTCGAGCTACCTCAAAGGGGAGCAAAGCATGCTTCACCTCCACCAGGAGAGACCCTCTTGTCCTCTAGGGAAAAGGCTTTCTATTGACTGCAGCACATATTTTTGTTGGAATTTCATTGTGTGGGCTAAAAAATGCTCTGAAGATGCTGGAAGAGGATAAAATCTCAAATATTATTCCCAGATCAGGTCATTGTTCTTCTTAGAGCCAGCCTGCCAAGAGAAACCCCAGTGTAAAGGATGTGGCTCTTTGTGTTCAGCACAAACCTGCTGTTAAAAGCAGTGACGTTTGTCCCTGAAATACTTGATGAGCAATTTCCTAGCATAATATTAATCCAGGCTCTCTGCCTGGGAAGGACAATGCCGGGGC
Organism: Hypocryptadius cinnamomeus; assembly: GCA_013400635.1. NCBI lineage: Eukaryota > Metazoa > Chordata > Aves > Passeriformes > Zosteropidae > Hypocryptadius > Hypocryptadius cinnamomeus. The sequence continues at coordinate 545 of VYZP01059549.1, forward strand.
AGAGGGTGCGTAGTGGGAAGCTGCTGTGCTGAAAGCTTTTGAGTACATCCAGGCGAGCATGGTTAGTTGGAAACCTGAAGGTATTTAGCATTCAGAAATGGAACTGGCACTCTTGTTGGAAAATGTGGGTGGGGGTGACTGCTTTCCTATCTACCACTAAAACACATCCCCTTGTTATTGCTTTCTCAACAGGAAGGAAGGTGTGGGTGGGGAGTGGCAGTGCTGTTGATCAAAGCTTATCAAGGTGCTTTTTCTCTCCAGACCAACTGCCTAGGAAGTGTTTCTTTCTTTGGTAAAAGATGGTGTTTAGTTGACATAGCTAGTCTAAAATGGGTATGAAATTGTAACAGGCTTGCTTCTTATTAAAACTGAAGAGCTGCTGAGGGAGGGGCTGCCAGAAGTGGCTTCTGCTGTTTATAGGCTGGNTCTGCTGTTTATAGGCTGGTTTGTGTGTGCAAGGGAGGAGAGGAAAAAACGAGAATATTGCCTCTGTGGATGTCACACTGAAAGCAAAGCTGGCTAGTCACCTTCCTCCATCATCTCCCTCTGTGCAGAAGGCTCCTGGAGCCAAACACCAGTCCTGTCTCAGGCAGAAGGAAATCTTGTGGAAATCTTGTGTGACTGAAGGCCCTGGTTTAAGAAGAAAAAAATCCTTACTGAAAAAGAAGCTTGTGGAATGTTTTTGTTCTTCAGTCAGCCTGTTTTCCCCTGTTTCCCCAGAGAATGACACAGCAGGAGATTTGGGTTAGAGGGACATGACAAGTAGCTGTATGTTCTTTGGATAAAATAGGTATTATATATATTTTTTCATCCTTTTTCTTCTCAAGGCACAAAACCACCTTAAGGCTAGACTCTGCAGAGCATAGGGGTAAAGCAGCTAACTTGGACAGTGAATTTCCTGTCCAATAGTTCCAAAGGACTTATAAAGTAAGTGCTTGTTGTTGAAAATGACACATATGCCAGTTGCATGTGTGCCTTTAGTTTTGGTGCTACATTTCATGTTTTTTTCTCTCACTAGGTGCATAGTGGGGTTTGAGTTCATCATATGCTAGGTAAGGATCTGTCCTACATTAGCAAATGTGGAAGTGTTTGAGACAATGTCTTCCCTGAGAGGAGAAGTTACACTGAAAAACGAGAAAAACCCCAAGACCCCAACAAACGCACCAAAACAAAACAAACGAAGACCCAAACCAAACAAATTTAATTAAAGTTACTTGCAGTGTGTTCTGTTAGGTGCAACCTGAGGCACTGGAGATTGTCTGCAGCACTGTGGGGCTGATGCGTTCCTCTGTTGTTGCTCAAGAAGCTGCTAAGTCAGCTCAGGCTGTGGCTGACTACCCTGCTGTGTGGCTAAGGACAGCACTGATGCTGTTGTCTGGTTGGATCACATTGATGCTTCTCTGAGTACTGGTGACAGAAGCTAGGAGTATATCCAAGAAATGGGCAAAGGGAGGAGTAAATTCTTTTCTTATTGGCTTACTAAACAACCAGGAGATTAGTGAGTGGAGAGGTCAGGTAGCACCCTGCTGGCAAGAACTGAAACTCTGCAAGGAGAGAAGGAAGTGTCTCTTCTATTAGCAAATATGGCCAGAGCTCTTGTTAGGAAGCAACTGAATGCATTTGCTGAGGCCAAACCAATGTTCAGTGTCACCCCTGAGTGGGATCTGTGGGCAGCACTCTACTAGAACTGCCAGACCCTACAGAAGCTGAAGTGAGCATTCTTGCTGCTCCCTGGCTTGCACTTCTAGCCTGCTGACTGCATCAGGCTGTCATGTTTTTATTGTGAAAAAGCATTGTGTTAAAAAAAAGATGAAGCCCTGTGTATGAATGTGCATGCAAATAGTAATTGATAAAAACCCCACTATTGCTGCAAGCCCGTTCAGGGCACTAACTGGAAAAGAACTGTCAATCTGGCTCTGTTAAACCTGAAGCTCAAGTCTGAGATGCTGAAAATGCACAGCCTCTCCAGAAGACTTCAGATGGAATTAGTATTTCAGACCACCCATTTAGCTGTGGCAAGACCCAGATTGAAGGTGGGAGTAGAGAGGGAGGGTTTGTCCCATAGAGTTTGGGTTTGTTTGGAAGGTCCTTGCCTGAAATTAGTAATAGCTTTTGCAATTCTCTCAGCTATACTGAGGTGATGCACACACAAATTATCCAAGTTGAAAATTGAAGTCTCTGTAGCAGGGACAAGTAACTGGAAGATGGGGATATCTTGTGTTTATTTTGGGTGCTTTTCTAGATATGCTGTTTTTGAGGCTGGTGGCAAGTCCTGTCCGAAAGAATAAAGGTGACAGTGTTTTTGGAGAACTGGAGACTTGGACAGAGAAGTTCTCCTTGCCATTGTGGAGTGTGCTGAAGCACAACTTGTGAGAGAGTGAACAGGAAATGACTGTGACCAGGAGGAAACCTTCTTATGTGACAGGAGATACAAGAGACAAAAAGGTGGCAGGCCTTGAGGCAAGCCAGTGTTTTCTGAGCTATTCCACAGAAATCCTACTGTAGGGCAATCAAAGTGGTACAAGAAAGTTAGGATCAGACTTCAGGGGAAGCAGCATGAAAGCAATGGCATGGCCTCTAGCACTGGGTCAATTTAATTGGGTGCTTCTGTGTTCTGCTTCACAGAGATGTTTGCTCACCAGGTAAGACCTGCTGACATGAGACATCATGACAAGTTTAACCAGAGTAGCCAGGGGAATATTTATCTTGATTAGGAGGGTGGTTTTTGTTTGTAGGATGTTTTTCTTCTGTCTTGATAGTATCTGTTAAATTGAGTAAATGTTGTAGATGAAGAAAGAGAAGTACTGAGCTTAGCATCTTCCATTTCTAGTTTCCACATCACAAAAAAATTGTGTTATGTCTAAAAGGCCAGGAGGTGTTAACAGTATCCAAGCAGGGCACACGCTCAGGGCATCCAGCAGAGGAGTTGTAAGCACAAATGGCTTCCAAAGTGCTTCAGCATAGACCTGTAGAGGTCCTCTGCCATTGCTCTGAGGATAGTCAAACCTGCTAGAGCACTTGTGTAGTCAGTGAGGGATTTACCTGAGGCTGTGTCCAGCTTCCTCTTGAAGTTGCCAGGATTTGAGCCTGACTCATGTAAGGAGCAACTTTATTTTGTGAAAACTGTTCCTGTCCTAGTTTTAGTGACCTTTGTGCCCTGCTGTGGAGAAGAAGAACTATTACTGGGTGTTCAGTGTAAAACATCCTGTCGTTAAGCAATGCTATACACAATTGTCTGCCCACGTAAGGTGAGCAATGCCGTGGCTTGTTCTCCCTCAGTTACAAACTTACAGTTATGCACTCTGGCAGATCATGATTAGAAGGGTTTTTTTGTTTGCTTGCTTGGTTTATTGGTTGGTTGGCTTTTTTTTTTTTGTTTAGTAGTTTGCTTAGTTTTTGGGGTTTTTTCTCATAAAAATGCATTTTTTTAAGGAGGATTGGGTTTTCATCTCTGTATAGTCAGGTCAGACTGCCCAGTAAAACAGGTTAATGACTGAAAAACAGTTCAGCTTGGTGAAGAAAAGAGGGGTGTAAGACCCCTTGTAGAGTCCATGAATCTTACTGATTGAAAAAAATAAAGAGACAGTGCCAAGCAAATTAGACTGTAGAAAGGTCTTAGACTTCTATGTGGTGTTGTGCCTGTGCAAAAAAGGTCAATACTGGGGAGCTTTTATACTTCTGTGACAATTATCCAGTCAGATTGAAGTATGATTTAATCTTTCTTTGTATGTGTGAGTGGGGTGTATTGTTCTTCATGCTTACTACAACAGGCTCATCCTGCTTGAGCTTTGTAAATCTTCTGCTAATCTGTGAATTTCACTCTCAGTGATCAAGGCTCAACTGTGCTTCTGTGATTTATGTTCTGAGCACTTAAACCCTTCACTTTTGTGTCAGCACACAACAGACTATATGCTTCCATCTGTGGCATTATATATGACCGTGACTCGGGTTTGTGTGTTTGTTGCATTATGCTGGAAATGCTTTCAGTTCTGCATCAGGTTGGCATTCAGGACCACTACTCAGCTTCAGCTCAGCCAGGACATGAAAGAACCATTTCATCCTTTGGTGATTAGATTAATCAATCTGGCCAACTGACATCTCTTACTGTCTCTAAAAGAAGCTGGATTCCAGCTCCTCACAGCTGTCTGTGAATCTGGTGGAAGAGGAAGCAAGTGAGGATTGCTGCTTGAAGGAGAGCCATGGAAAAGGGAGCTGGTGAAGGTACAATGTGATGTTGCTGTTGCTGCAACAAAAAAGAGGTTCTAGTGTTGTGGTGGTTATTGTCAAGCTGGTGACAGCTATTCAAAGAACATCAGAGCAGTTAACCCTCCTTGAAGGAGGACAATATTTTTTCACGTGACCAAAACAGAAAAATATGGTGCTTATAGGTGATTTGGTGGGATGCTGGGTAGAGGTACATACTGGCTTAGTATTTTTTCATTTACATATTTAAAAACTGTATATTAAATACTTAGTGGTTTGGAATGGCATTTGCAGAAGCTCCAGTGCATAACTTAATTTCTGCCTGTCAGTCTGGAAATGACAATTTCTTTACCTCTGAATGGAGTTCAACAATGTTCGAAGTCTTTGGACTTCTATTTCCTTGCTGTTTTCCAGCAGCATATGCTGGCAGAGAACCAGCTCTCTTAGGAGATGTCATAAGCTTCAGTATCTCCTAGAAACAGGGCCTTTGGGACTATTTGCTCCCTTTGCACAAAGTGGAGAAATGCTTAAAATCTGTTTCTGTGCATCCTGAAAGCTTGATGAATTAAGATCCTGGCAATAGCTTTGCAAGCCGAGAATGTTAGTAACCCCATAGGAAGTTGGTGACTTCTGTAAGTTGGCTCTCTTACTCTTCCCTCCCCAGCATGAACATTTGTCTTAAGATGTCTCACAAGCCCTGGGATACTTCCAAAAATACATGTTTCAGGGAGGGAGTTGATGAAATTCCTGCGTGTATCTTTCTGTTCCCAGTACAGACCCATTCTGACACAGCCGTGCTCCAGAGCAGCCCCAGCCACCTGCACCTTCTGGCTGCTAACCACAGCCAGGCCCAGGCTGCTCTGCAGGTGTGTCCTGGCAGCAGTTGGGACCCAGCTTTTTTCACCCCTGAAGTGTCAGTGGGTTATTCTGTGGACAGCAGTAAATGGGATGCTCTGCCTGGTTCTGTATTTCTGTAAACATACCAGTGCTGCAAACTTGGGCGTAAGCTTTGCTGCTGGAGACATAAAGGATGGTGCAGAATCAAACTTGTACTTTGTCTTCTGTTAGCTCCAGTTCAGAGTGCACATATGGAGGCAGTTGAAGAAATGTGTTATGGAGAGTGTGAAAGCTGAGGACAGTGAAAGCTTAGGAAACAGGTTGCTGCACTGTCTGTCCCAGGCATTCTGGATGCCTTTGTTATTCTGGACTGGGCCCTGGTTTGCAGAGGTGCTGCATCCTGTCAGAGATGCCAGGGATAGAGAGCTGGTCTAGTAGGGACCAGAGGTATTTGACTTGCTCAGTTTTTCAGGTACCACCAGTCCATCATCTTACCCACCCAAGCCTTGCCTTCAGCAATTTTCAGTGCCATCAGCACTGTCTAGTAGACCTCCCCAAAGCTGCAGGCTCTGAGAAGCTTTGTTCCCCTGAGGCTGCCTTGCAAAGCACAGTCCAGGATCAGCTCAATCATGTTGAGTGTGGAGGGTCTTGATGTTCTGACTGCCTAATCCAGACTGTTTTTATCTATTTCCCAGCACACAGGCAGTGTTCTTCCATAACAGTGAAGGTGACATTTTAAAATACTTGTGTACTCCTGGATGCTGTGATGACAAATGAAGGTTGGGGGTAGAGGGAAGGGGAGGTGGCTGATTCTGCAATCACTTCCCTGTGAATAGGACAAGTCAGGCATAATTGCCTGAACACACTTACCAGCTGCTTCTCTCCTTTCCTGTCCAAGTGGTCTCTGGAGGTGAGGAGGAACCCAGTTTGCAGTTGAATAGCTGTGCATCTCCTGAAGACCTTACCTGAGAAGACCAAATCAGGGTTCTGCAGGTGCCTTATGTGGTGGTGTTTCCAAACCTTTGAGAGTGCTATTGCAAAGTAAATGAGTGCCTGTTTCTTGTTGGCTGGCTGATTTTTGTACATAACTGAGAAATCTCATCAGTGTAGGTGTCACTTTTATGATAGAAGGGGAACCAACAGTGAGCTGCTTCTGTGTGCAGAAGGGCTCCTAGTGCAGTGACCAGGCTTACACATGGGCTTAGCTCAGGAGAAAAGGGAACCACAGGACTGAGCTCTTCACTGCAGTCAGGGAGAGATGCTGTGAATGACTCCCAAGCAATTCCAGGTACCTGCTGTGGTATAAAAAGGTGTAGGGAAGTTGTTTTGTCTGCTCTTGAGTTTTGGCAACTGCTGTGCTGACGCTTTTACCCACAGCTCTCCACCATTGCCAAGAAAGGTACCTGGTAAACTGCTAAAAATATCTCTGGTGCTCAAATGGTTTTGCAATTTAGCACAAAAACCTCTCCTGGCCTGCAGATGAACCAGGACATTTGTCTATGTGCTTGAATGTGAAATGTGCCGCTAATCTATTGCTTTGGCTGATCCCAACTGCCCTGAGATGTTTCACAGGTTCACAGTGAAAGGAAGTTCAGCCTCATAAGGTGCAGGATTAAAACACTGGTTACAAAATTATTGCAGAAAGAAAGGATGAAAAGCACAGAAGAGGTAACAGTTAAAACTCATGAGGCACAGGACAGTGGTTTCTGAAGCTTATTTAAGAATAAATCTCAAGAACAAAGTCCTCTTGAAAAGCTGCTGCTTAGACCCCTGTTAACCTTTTCTGAAGAAGTAAATTGAATTGCAGTTATAAAGCTGGCAGAACTCACACCAGAGCATTTTTGGCTTCAGTCAGCACTTCATCTCAGGGTTTATTGGCATTTACAAGCACTACCTGTGCTGCATTCTCACGCATGTTCAGGTTCAAGAGTTGTTTGCACTAAGGTAATGTGGCAAATTTTTCCACAGTGAATGAATCTCAGTTTTTCTTTTGCTTCTTAAAAATCCAGTTACTTGAACTTTGTCCAGCTGTTTGTTGCTGTTTGTCCCACAGTAAGTGGGTCACTTAGAGGTAGAACATGGGAGAATGTGTGCTCTGGGGTTTAAGGACAGGCCTGGGTCACCATGCTCTGATGGAACACCCTGGGTGGGTTGGCCGATTTTCCATGCCCCAGAATGTCTCAAGAGGGATCTATGATGTATTTTCCTTTATGAAGTCTGGGAAGCTGATGTGAATTTTAAGGGAAAAATCTGGATTTCTCCATCTTTCAGCTGAGCAGATGCATGTTGTCAGCGGAAGTTATTGGGGCTGTTCTGAAGGGTCATTGTGACCTGTCAGAAGAAAGGAAGTTCTGAGCAAGACAAATATCCTGTTTTCAGTGCAATTTCCTCAATTTTGGTTTGTTGTTTTTATTTGAATGGCTATTGAAAATTCTGTAAGAAAAGTTCTGGCATGTGCCAGATGCCACATGTGCCTGTACCCACTAGTGAGAGTAATGGAGGTGCAAAAAGGAACGTGAAGCACTTTTAACACTCATACAGGTAAACAGAGGGATTTTTAAGGACATGTTTTCATAATACACTGAATTCCTTTTTAAAAGTAGAGTAGAACATTTGGTCTTAGGAGAAGTCCTCTTGAGATGATCAAGTCCAGCCTTTGATGGAACACCACCATGTAACTAAACCATAGCACTAAGTGCCATGTCCAGTTGTTTCTTGAACTCTTCCAGGGATGGTGACTTCACCATCCTGTGTGCAGCCTGTTTCAACACCTGACCACCTGAACAGTGAAGAAGTTCATCTTACTGCAGCAAAGCTCTGTTGCCAGTCTTGTTGGTGGCATATTTATGTGAAATTGTTAAAATCTGTGTGCTTTTACAGGCTTCTAGGGTGCCTTATGATGGGGCACACACCTTAACACTGTGTACCCATAGTACAGAAGGGTTTTTGCATTCCTCATTCCTTTCAGTAGGTCTCATGCTCTTCCCCTGCCAGACTAATAGGAAAGCCTGGTTGTTAGGTTCACCCCAGTCTCTAGTGAAACAGCTGTGGGGAGAAGATAGCAGTAAGGATTTCCTGGGCCTCTCTCATGCAGAATCTGTGTTGTTTCACTGTTCAAAAATATCACCAGTTTGGTGCCTGCCAGTTAGACTGTATATATAACAAGCAGTATTTAACAATCACAGAAACTTTATCAGAGGTGTTCTCTGCCATTGTGTAACAGCCTTTCTTCTCGGTTTTAGTAGTTTCCTAATTTAGTGGGTGTTTGTAGGTGGAAGTCTGCCTATGTTTCATGTATACCATGTAATAGGTGTCTTCCTCTGAGATGTCCTTCATGATACTTTCTTTTTTTACCAGATTGTCCCCAGCCACCACAACCTGAGAATGGGGGCTATAAATGCCACCCTAGCCCCTGCAACAACCCTCTGACTTCAGGCAGTGTCATAGAGTATCTGTGTGTTGAAGGCTACATGCTGAAAGGAGATTATAAATACTTGACATGCAAGAATGGAGAGTGGAACCCAGCCATGGAAGTCAGCTGCAGACTCAGCCCAGGTGAGTGCTCCCTGACTCTAGAATTGCCCTTGCATTGACTTTTCAGATTATCCTTAAGCACTTAGTGTGATGCTGAGGAAGTCCATATGGCTGTCTCTCATTGCTCCAGCAATTTCATAAATGCAGCTCACAATCATGACTCTTCCTTAAAAATGTCTCTTGAGTAGCAGCCCGTCATATGCAGACTTAGAGTCCCTAACACAGGGAGAAAAGCCATGGACAGGAGTATAAAGTAGGCAACTTGTTACTTATGTGGAGCCTCTTATCTTGAAGGCCTCATCCCAGGAATGCTGGAAGCCCTAACAGTAGCATTTTCCATGCTGTCTGGTTTTCCTTGATGGGTTTAACAGTACATCTCCCTCAGTGAGTCTGTGTACTTGTGTGTGTGTGTAGAGTCAATCTTCCTTGCAAACAGGTTAAGTAACTGTTGGTTTCCTGTGCTGAAAAGATTGATGGTGCTGCTTTTCACCGTACTGGTGGGAAAGGACATTGCTGACAAATTATTTCTGCTTCTCTCCAAATAGAAGTGGACAGCTTTTGTTTTGTGTCTCCCCAGCTGAACAGGAATTCCTCCATTAAAGCAGCAAAGTAAAAAGATTTGCAGGAAAATGTTCATCATATAGCTCTTAATTTGCCTACTACTCTTCTGCTTTTAACAGTGGGTATACTGGATAAAAGGAGAACTCTCTCCCCTCTTTTAGGTGGGCTTGTTGATAGAACCTTACTACTCAGACGTGCTGAGCCAGCAGGATGTACACTTTGGAATTAAGTCTCATAATACATAAAGCAAAATGTGTCAGCTTAATTGGAAAGAAACAAGAAAAAAAAAGTACCTTCATCAAACTCTTTATGGAGCTCACTGCATGCCTGTGATCTCTGGAACATCCTGCCCTATCCCAAAGACACTGTCTTTTTATGCCATTCCAATGGCCCCTTCTTATGATTTATAAGGAAGGATCTGGGAGTTTATCTGGCAGCAAATAGATCCTGGAGAGGTTTTCAAATTCAGCTTAAGCTTCCTTTCAGCAGTGATCCCTGTGCTATTGCACATAGTGTTCCCTGAGTGTCATTCCTGAATGGTGGCACTTGGTCTAGCTGAAGGATTGTGTTGTGACGAGCAGAAATCCCTCAGATTTCTTGAGCATCTTGAAGAGTCTGTGGCATTATCAAAAATATGGTGCCTCAAAAGTCTGACCCAATGAAAAAAACCATTGCTTTCACAACACAAGCTTTGAATCAACTGTTCAGGGTCAGAGATAGCTGACTCTTAACTAGTGGGTCTCCTTCAAAAGGCTCAAAGAAGGGGAAGGGAGTAGGAGACTCTAGAAGGGTAAGATCCTACCTGCTCCATATGGATAAAGTACGTCCCTAGCAGTTATGATGTGTTTTTGTGCAGCTCTGAGTCTGTCAGCCCTGTAGCCTTTTGGCAGTTTATTGTATGAGGTAGTGACATTTTTTTGGCGTAGGAGATGGTAAATGTTCTGGAGTGCACCCTGGATAGTGAGCAGTTTGACAGCATCATGTACTGATGCTGAAAATGGGGGATCTCTATTTGCCTTCCCTTGTTCCTGTTAGTGCCCTGAGAAATGCTGGAAGTTTAAATCCTTACTCAACCCTATTTGCCATAGGGAAAAATGTGCTAGTCACTGGGTTTTTTTTCCTGGGGAGGGGTCAAGCTGCTTCTAAAATATTTCAAAGAAACAAGTTCAAAACAAGTATACCAAGTAGGTTTGACCCCAGGAGATGATGTAGAAAATTGCAAACTAAGTTTCCACGTTAAATGCCTGTTTTGGGCATAGATTTCAGGCTGTAGGTTTAAAAATAATGATTCTCCAACTCCTTTTTTTTTTCCTGTTTACCTGCTGCTCTTCCTCTCATCCCTCATTGTATGTGTCCTGAATTCCCTCTGCAATTTGAGCCCTGTGCTCCTGAAGAACGTGTTGGATATAGAAAGAGGAACTGAGAAATTGCATAAACCAAATGTGCAATTCACAGTAGTATTTGCTGATGGGTAGGTGAGGCTTTTTGGATCTCTACCAAAGACACAAATTAGGGACAGAAACAACACAGAGACAATTATTTCCTCTAGAGAGGTGAAAGGACTAGTGTAGCCTTCTAGGCATGGTATGCAGTGCTCAGCAATACCACCTCCAAGCCATTCTCTCTTCACTCCCAGTTTATTTCTGCACAGGTCCTTTAAAAGCCAAATTGGTTTCCGTGCAGTCACACAGCACAGCTGCAGAAGGGTAGGAAAGAGTAATGTGAACAGGGCACATGTATCTAACACTGAAAACTCAGCACCCTGAAAGAACATCTGCCTTCCTTCTCTATCCTCTGGCATATGTTTGTGCGTGAGAGAAACTTAATGTTTTCTGTGTCTTAATTGTAATAAGTGCATAATAATACCCAGCCAGTTGACTTCCACCTCTCTTCGCAAAACTGTTACATTAGTTGAGAAAAAATGTTTTTTGGAACTTTTTCTGTTGTTTGGCCTAAAATATGCTGCTTATTGTGCTAGACAATTATTGGCCTTTCTGGTGGCATCATGACATCCTCTTGCTTTTGCTCAGGCAGATCTATATATAACATGACCCTTACACCATCTGTCAGGTCCCATGGCCTGCTTCTGTTACTTTTCTGTTTGCTCTGTGTTTTTCTGAAGGACCCTTGTATGTGCCTGTTTTATTTTGGGTTCCCTTTACAGCTGATGGAGAGGTGTCAGCTTGAGCTGCCAGCTGAGATAGGTGGTGTGTCTTGTATGGGAAACTTGGGTTCCTTACACACGCACCCAGGAGTAAGTCCTGAGGAGCAGTGTGTATGTTTTTCCTTCTCTATGGCAGTTACACATTTTACCTTGTGTTCCCCTTGGTTTTGTAGAAAAGGACTCTCCTCCCACAATTGGAGTGCCCACGCTGTCCATAGTAGCCTCCACAGCGAGCTCCGTCGCCCTGATTCTGCTGTTAGTTGTGCTGTTTGTTTTGCTGCAGCCAAAGCTGAAGTCGTTCCATCACAGCAGGTGAGTGTAGCTGGGGCTTGGAGGGGCTCAGAGGCCCCTGTTTCTTTGCAGCAGAAACCCATGCAGGTAGTTGGGTCAGACCTTCGTTTTGGAGCAACTCGGCTCCTCGCTTCTCTGTTCCTCTTTTCTTCGCCTCAGGGACACCTCTCCCCCATCCTACTGATCCAGCACTTTTCTGAAATGGTGGTCTGTGATCCCCACCTGCAGTCCCCAGTCTTATGTGCCACCCAAGGAGTGACTTCCTTATGCTGTTGCCTTGGCTGTGAATGGAACCATTTATGACACTTACTAGCCTGGCTGCAGATCAGTTTCCTACCTCTTCTAGCCTTGGATAACTACTGGAGTCTGTGTCTGGGTGTATATATGTGCATCTTTCCCTGACTGCTTGAGGTCCTGTGGACCCAAAATTAAGCAGTACTGCTCTTCAGATACATGTGCAAGTCTGCCATCCTTCTCTGCTGCAGGAGGAGAACCCTCCTGGCCTGGGTTTGTGGATGAGAGGAGGGACCCAGCCATAACACTGCTGCCAGCTAAGGCAGGCACTCAAGCAGTGGGGAGGTTGAGAGGTGGGGCCCTGCAGTCTGCCCTCCTCTGAAAAGGCCCAAACTACTGGAAAAGAAAAATTTTCTCTCAGGTCTTACGAGGCCAGGTGATTCATGCTGTGCCAGGGCAGCCTTCCCCATCCTGCCAGAGGTTACCTGGCCAGCAGCAGAGGCAGCTGAACAGACAGTGCTGGGTGTTGTGGAATGTAGCAGTGCACCAGGCTGGCCTCAGCAGTGCTCTTTGCCAAAAGCATGGAGCTGAGTCATGACCTATGTCAAATTTGGCTATGGAGGTAAGTGGGGGAGTGGGGGGGAAGCATTGTAACCTTTTCAGCTCTTGCTGCTAAATCCATTGGGTGCTGCGAATTACAGCCCCTGCTCATGTTTAGTGGCAGTTCGCAGTAGGGCTCCAAGACTGCTTGCTTGACCTTTTAAAATCACCATTCAAGTTTCTGTCCTCCCCTAAATGGTAGAGAGTTAGAGTTCTGCCAAGGGACATTACTGGGGTTCTTGGTAAGAGATATATATATATATAGTAAAATTCATACTCAACTTGATTTATTTTTTCTCCTCCCCTGTCTTTGTTCCTTTTCTTTTTTTGAGGCGGGACCAAGGTGTGTCTGGAGATCAGGTCTCTATTATGGTGGATGGTGTCCAAGTGGCATTGCCATCCTATGAAGAAGCAGTATATGGCAGCACAGGGAATTGCATTCCACCCTCAGACTCCCGAGTGCAGATCGTGCTCTCAGAGGGAGCTGGACAGAATGGACCCAGAGAGATGCAGCAGCCGGACCAAGGGGCTCACAATACCTTTGAAAGAGAAGATGAAGCCCCTGGACATTCTGGACTGTGTGAAGCCAGTGGCTCTCAGCGCTCTGAAACTGTTCTTGTGCATCAGGCTGCTACCTCTTCCTGGGTAGCTGGCATGGCTAGCAGTAGACCTGTACACAAAGAGGTCCAAGATTCAGAAAGCAGTGACATACAGAGCCTTCTATCACTCACTTCCTCTGAGGAATACACAGATGGTAAGTGACTTGTGCAAGGAGTACCAAATGAGACCCTTTTAAGAGTAGGTTCTGAGTTGATCATCTAGGGTGAAAAATGGCAAGGGATGCCCCCTCTAGAGCAGCTTTTGAAAAGATCCAGTCTCTGTAGCATGTTTTACCTCTTAAACATGTAAGCAGTATTTAATACCTTCTGAAGAATTCGGTGTTCTCAGACTGGGAGCCTAGGGCAGTCTGAGCAAGTTTGTCTACTGCTTACTCTTTTTTTAGAAAAGATTTTCAGAGAAATCCAGCCTCTAGCATCATAGTGCAAAAGCAGTAAAATAACCGTGTTTGTGGAAACTAAGTTGGTGGGAGTGGGAGGACATGCTTGGAATACAAACCCTTTGTGATGTTTGGGCTGCTTAATTTTTAGACTATTTTAGTAAGCAGCTTTCTGCCACAAAGCATTCAGTGCTTGCAGCCTTAGCCTCCAAGACGTAAGAGGGATGTGCTTGAACTTACTGTAGAGGTCAGAGGGGCAAGTCTGTTGAACAGTCAAAACATCTTTTATTCCTCACTTCTGTGCTGTCCTGAAGGAGTGGCTTTGCAATGCCAGAGTTGATGTGAATGTGTAGCTTAAAGTTGCTTCTGCAGGGACTGCTGTGTCTTAGGCAAGAAATGTGACTGGCTTGTAGATAGCTCAGGGCAGAACTTCCCCTTTCCATGGTATTAAGAAATACTTTGTGCTAGGAGGGTAATGCAGGGCCAGATATACACCCAGAGTGGTGATGGAGTCTGTCCTTGGAGTTTTTCAAGCCTGGAGCTGGTGATGGTCCCACTCTCAGGGGCAGATTGGAGCAGAGTCCTCCAGAGTTCCTTTCTGCTGTGATGTGATGAGAGGGAGACCACTGCATTGTCATGTTATGAAAGTGGGAGCCTGTCTTGCTTACAATAGTACTATTTCTGGTGTGTGTTGAACTACAGAAGTTTGACTACTTTTTTTTTTTCTCTCCTTGCCATTCAGATATTCCCTTATTGAAGGAAGCATGAGGTCTGCTGTGTTTGTCTAGTTTTCTCCATCTTGGATTTCTTCCTCCTCTTCTCTCCCTGCCTTTGAGACAGAAGCACTCTGTGCAGTCTTCCCCATCCTCGCAAGCTGTACCCTGGATACCTCCAAGAAGAGACGCCCTCAGCTGAAGATCCAAAGGATGTCGCCAGGTTGCCTCCTGGATGCACCAGTGGAGTTGGTGCAGCACTGGCTTCCCCATTCCATCAGCATCAGGGGCTCAAGGAACAGAGTGGATTTGAGCTCTCCTCTCCTCTTCCCCAGCCAGATGTTTGACAGCAGTCTCTGAAGAGCTGCTCTTTTCTTGTGCCTTTCTCCTCCTCGCACCGGCTTGTTGCAGCTTATCAGCCTTTCTAGCCCTTCTGCTGCCCAGAGAGCAGGGGCTAAACCTGCTTGCTCTCTGGGTGCAGACACAGTTTAAATATACATATATATGTTATATAGGCTCTTCTTCCAGCATCCTCTTTGTGACAGTGCAGGACAAAATGCCTCACTGGGAGTGACATTGGGCTTGGGAGGGCTGCAGTTAAGGGGCAGCTTGTGACGTTTAGAAGTGCCTCAGATGAGATGGGCTGTGTGACAGCTTAGCCCTGTAGGACAGTTCACTGAGAATTGCTTAAACACTGAAGGCTGAGAAGTTCAACATGTAGGAATGCCCTCTCTCCCATCTCTGCAGGAGTCCATTCCTGAAAATCACTTTTGTCTCCTCCTTCTTCCTCTACCAGTGCAGCCCACTGGAAGAGGTTCAGGTGTTTGAAAATACCACGACAAAAAAATGCCTGTAGGTAGTGAATTCCTAGTGCCATTGGTGCAATCCCTAATTCCTTTTCCAGCCATAGTAGGTACTTGAATCCTGGGTAGCTGCCATCTCATAGGCTGGTGTGTCTTCCTCGCTTCATACAGCAAAGGGTCTGCTGCTTTACCCTGGTGGGCTCCAGTGCACCCATAGAGAAGGGTTCCTCCCTTGTGGCTGGGGGTAAGCAGCTTTTGAAAAGCTTCTCCTAAACACAGTGCCAGCCTGTTGCTGTGAGGGAAAGTCAAGCACACTGACAGCAGTGCTAGAGGACACCACAGCTCAGTGCAGAAGTTTTGAGGATTGTTTCAAGTTCTGGTAGTAGGGAAGAGAAAATTCAGAAATAGGTGTACCTCTGCCTGCCACTGTTATCTACAGCAGGTCAGATTGTCTGTGTTGGGACTCTATAACTGCAGGAAGCTACATTTGTCTGGGGTAGACAGTCCAAGTCCAAGTGCTGTGGTGGTTGTAAGGTTCCTCACTGAGGTCTGGACACTGTTCCATGGGATTGGTTTCAGCAAGAAGAGTTGGCTTCTTAGATGCATGTACCTTGTCATAACTGTGTTGAAGTAACCAGGGAGGTGTTTGCCCTGTGAGAAGCTGCTACATTTTTGAGTTGAAGGAGCAAAATGTCATGGCCTTACACATCATGTGGTAATGTACAGGTAAACAGGGATGCTGTCTTTGCTGCTTTGCTTTTGGTTTGCAATCCTCACCATCCTCATCCTCGTTGCTACAGTAAAAAACCATTACAGCACTTGAGAGCAATGATAAACGATCTTTGCGTATAAAATGATCTTTACATAAAAAATCACTGTGGCTTAGCTCCAGTTCTTTGAAATGGGGATTGGCCATAGTGCCCAGCTGTGTATTTGCTATTCCTTTTCCTGAATAGCTGTTAAATCCCAGGACACATGGAACAGTGTGTGCCTGTGGATGGAAGAATCCTTTTTTCCCTGTCCTTGTTATAGAGGGATGTTAATTTAAAATTAAAGTGTTTTAAACATCCTTCCCTGTTGCTCATGTTACCTTGCATTAACACAGGAATTTGATAAATCCCATTTGGATGGTTTAGGTGGTTTTTTTTTTAAGTTTGGATGGTGAGAATCTTGTGTCATTTTACAGTGGGCTGTGGTGTCTCAGCTTCAAGAGCTGTAGAGGACAAATGTTGTTTACACATCTGCCATTGGAATTTTTAAAAATAAGCATGGGGACGATTGTATTTAGCTTTTTGACTGTTGGAAATGGTCTAAGCTTGAGTAAATTCTCCTTCATTGGTTTATTGGAGGGGTTGAGCAATTGTAGTGGTAAGGGTGTGGAGAGGAAAGTCTGTGTGACTTTCCTGCTGCCTAAACAGCTCAGAGCAGGAGTTGCTTTTTATGCATTTAAGGTCCTGTCTGCTCAAAGTGACCCTCTGCATGCAATTCAAGGTATAGAAATTGGGAATGTGTTGACTTCCTGAAAGGGGTAGTGCTAGTTCTGGGTTGGTGGGAGAAGCTGGAAGCTGATCCCAAGCCCTAACTTTGTGCTGGACAAGCACCTGCACCACCAGCAGAAGACACATCCTCTGTGGCCTGGCCTCCTCTCTCTGCTGTTGTAAAACAAGCAACTGCCAGCTTGGAAGAGAAAATTCAGTTTGAGTGGGGAAGAAAAGGAAGCAAGCTCTACAAAGAGGCAGTACTTTAATTTCACAGAATTAAGTAGGTTGGAAAAGACCCTTAAGACCATCAAGTCCAACCTATGACCGAACACCACTTTGTTAACTAGACCATGGCATTGAGTGCCACCTCCAGGGATGGTGACTCCACCACCTCCCTGGGCAGCCCATTACAGTGCCCAATCACTCTTTCTGTGAAGAATTTCTTCCTAATGTCCAGCCTAAACTTCCCCTGCCACAGCTTAAGACTTTACCTGGGAGCAGAAACTGACCCCCACCTGGCTACACCCTCCTTTCAGGGAGTTGTGGAGAGTGATGGGGTTTCCCCTGAACCTGCTCTTCTCTAGGCTGCACAACCCCAGCTCCCTCAGCCTCCTCATAGGATTTGTGCTCCAGGCCCTTCACCAGCCTTGTTGCCCTTGTCTGGATGCATTTGAGCATCTCAATGTCCTTCCTAAACTGGGGGGGCCCAGAACAGGACACAGCACTCAAGGTGGGGCCTCACTTTGCTGAGTACAGGGGGACAATCCCTGCCCTGGTCCTGCTGGCCACACTGCTCTTGATACAGGCCAGGATGCCATTGGCCTTCTTGGCCACCTGGGTACATGCTGGCTACATGTTCAGGCTGACATCAGTCAGTGAACCCAGGTCCTTTTCTGCCTGGCAGCTGTCCAGCAGCTCTTCCCCCAGCCTGTGGCACTGCAGGGGGCTGTTGTGGCCAAAGTGCAGGACCTGGCACTTGGTCTTGTTAAAGCTCATATCATTGGATTCTATAAAAATTGTTGGAAATGGCTTTACTAAGGAGTTGGGGAAATGCGGAGGTAGAGGAGGGAAATATGCAAGTGTAGCTATTGTGATCAAGCATAAGCAGGCAGCTTCTGTTGGCTTGTTGAGGGTGAGCCAGCAGCTTGCAGGCCAGTCTCCGTGCCGGCTGGTAATCCCATCTGATTATTCCAGATCCTGCAGAAGAGCTCTATTCCCTGCAGCAAATCTTGTGGGAACAGGCCCCAAGGATCTGTGTGAGCCAGAATGTGGAACACAGTTTGGAGGCATCACACTGCTCATCTATGTCCTCAGCTTTAGAGTTAATTTTCGTATAAAATTAGTGAAACAGCAGGGGAGGAACCCCAAAGATGTCTGACAACTTTGTCAGGGGGGAGGGAGAGCAAGGCCTCACTTTACTGGTTATCAAATTATTATTATTCTTTTGTATTTGTTTTAATTCTGCAGAGGCTGAAGGACTGAGAAGCTTTGAGTTACAGGAAAACCTACTTTGCACAGTCCTGTCTTTACTTAGGGGAGGAAGGCCTGAGGCCTAAAGATTGCTTGGATGTGAGCTACGCTCTGCCTCAGAAGTGTTCATTATCTCTGAGCTGAATGTGCTCTCTCTGGATTTTGTCGTAAGTAGATGCAGCCTGGATCTCAGTGTTGTGGATAGGAAGCACAGAAGCTCAGCCTTGCAAGATGTAGTACAGTAAATGGGTTTTTCCCCCTTTTTTTTTTCCCCCTGATGGGGCCACAGTCTCCATACCTTTTCTTCCACCACTTATGTCTGGCAAAAGATTTCAAAGGGAGGCATTTTTTCTTATTTAACACTCCCAACATAATCATCTCATGCTTTGTCATATGTGCTGGATCTTGTGATATTCAAGAACATTCAAATTACTTAATTATACTGAGAAAAATAAAAATAGCACTTATTTTAAAGCTTTCCATTATTTTTGGAGTCTGATAGTTGAGGGGGGAAAGGGCATTTCAGAAATTCAGGATGTTATGTGCAATAGAAAAACTTCCTTGCTCCTTTCCAGTTCCATAGTTTTGGTTTTTTTTTAAATAAATGCAGCTCATTGCAGTGTTTACAGCCCAAGCATTGTAGAACTGGAGCAGCCTGAGAGAAGCAGGATGTGAAGTTGGCAGTGACGCATGGGGAAGTGGCCAGTGTCTCATCAGGGCCTGCATCATGAAGCTCACCTCACATGATGAGCCAGCTTGGACTGTGTCAGAGCCTCCTGCAGCCTTGAAGGGTGCCAGCAGCACCGGTGAGGGAGGGGTTTGTGTCTTCTTGTTTTAAATAGCTTGTGCCTCCCCATCATTAACTGCAGAAGATGTAAAAATTAAGTCAGGAGAGATGCACTGAGGCATGTGAGCCTTTGGAGTTGTTGCTGAGTTAAAACATCATGAGTTTGGGAGGGAGAAGAGCTTAATGCATTTTTATCCTTAACCTCCAGGGAAGTTGCTGGGTAGCAAAATTGTACTGAGCAAGCAGAGTGCTTTTCACCCCTTGGACATCTCTGCTGAGGTTTCTCCTTGGCCTTTCAGCTCTGATATGGTGAATTGTTTACTGCATCTGGAGTCTTAATTTGGCCTTTCAGTGTGTGGAGAACTCAGGTGTATTAGGAAGAAATATGTTCCACATGCTTTGGGAAGAAACATCCTAAGGTGCTCCAAGAGGTGGATGACTTGGGTCAATACTGAGGAGTGGGGCTAAGAGAGCAACTGGCTCAGCCATTGGAAATAATCTGGGATGGTTAGGTCATTTGCAGCATAGAAAAGGGAACAAAAGGAGCTGTCTAAGGAAGAGCAGAAAACAGGTTTACTACAGGCTAATGAACTAATGCAATCATGTCCAGGTTGTAAGGAAGCTTGTGCTTTGTTAGATGATTTAGCATACACCAGCAGGCTTGCTGTAATAAAAAAAAATTAATGTACAACTGGTTGGACACACTGAGCTGTCCTTGCTGACCTTTTTAGAACATACTTGCAAAAAATGTGGTTTTACTGTTCTGATAGCAGTTTAAACAAAAAAAATCTGCCTTGTTACTCTATCCAGATATCTATTTAAATAAATTCACTTTGGTTTTTTGTATATAAATGCAATAAATCCCATTCATTTTGCACATCCTGCCTCACCCCGTCCTCACCCTTCAGTCCTTACCAGGGAACAGCAGATTGAATTTGCTCTATGTGAAAACCTTTGCTTGCAGAAGAACTTCATTAGAAAACAGTTTTTCTCTGCTATAGGCTTTGAAAGTGGAAAGAGGTTTCCTAGAGCAGGCTTCGTTTTAAGGTGTATTTTTATACAAGAAGTAAGCCTTTTTCCAGTCCTAGCACACCAGGACAGAACATGCCACTTCCCACACTTCAGGGCCCTGTGTTCAGCACTGCTTTCAAACTCAACCCTCTGCAGGTGATGTTCAGATCTGTGTACCCACCAGAACATGTTGTATTGATGCTCTGCATATGCTTTCTGTGAGCTGTGCTTTTGCTTCTGTCCTTGAGTGAGAACAGACAGAGGCAACTGAGTTCTGCTGGGAAATGTTTTAGTTCAGATTCTAAAGTTGCTTCCTTCCAAAAGAAAACCAAGTAAAGTTGTCTGTGAAGCAGAAGTCCAGTGATGTGGTGGGTAGACTGCTGGTAGTTGCTGATCCAAGTGCAAGGGGAGCTTGATTGCCTTTCTGCATTAATCTTTTCTTTCCTGTACGTGTTTTCTTTTTATCTGAATTGCACCACTGTGGAATTATTTGCAGAATGGTACTCCATATATATGTGGGATTTAAAACCATAACTGATGCTGTGCAGGATGTCACTCAATCAGTTTTATTTTGCTTTATTTTATATGTATTTTCTGGTATCCTGTACATTGCAGTGGGTGTGAAAATAGTATTTTAATATTTGTACAAAGTTTAATTTAATTGTTCTATGTATATAACTGCATTTCTAAATTAAAAAAATTCTTTTGAAGTGAAGCTATAGTTTCTTGTGTTTGTTTGGTAGGATTTTTTTGTTTTGTTTTGTTTTAACTGCTTGGGCCTTGTTGCCTGGAAATCTAGGAGATCATTAATTAATATGTTGCAGTTGTGAAAACCAGGATAAAGCTAAACCTAGGGAAGCTCAAGTGGCTTGGGGAAGAGAGGTTCAGAGTTGGTGCAGCCTTAGAAGGGTCGAGTTTCCAAGTTCAGAAGTAAAGGCTGCCCTTGGTGTGCTTGCAGAGAGTTCCTTGAGGAATGAGGCCAAGCTGGGCGGGGGGGAAAGTTTAAAGAGATCCTGTATGGTATGAGTGGATTTCAGAGAGGAAGACAGGGTAAATATAATAAATGGCTAATTAACCTTTGAGTCTGTGTAAGAATGGTATGTTTAGGAAGAGAGTGCTATTTTTAGAGGGAGATAGCTTTCATTGGTGAAATAATAATCCCAAGTGGGTAGCAGGACAGTATAGGAGACATCAGAGAGATCTCCAGATGCATGGGTTAATGCATCTGTGAGTGCAGAGGGGAGGCTGGGGCAGGCTCTGCTCTCCCCTCTTCTGTAGCTGTGCTGCATTGGGAGGGTGGGAGAAGCAGGAACTGCAGAGGAGTAGTTCTTTCAGTGTGATGTACAGTTCATTACTATTTTTATTAATCTTTGTTTTCCTTCAAAAACTAAGGTAAGTGCCTTTTCAGGTAAGGGTAGAAATGAGTGTTCCTTTCTTTTAACAGAATCTACCAGTAATGTAATAGGGAAGGGAAGGAGGGAGGAGATCCTTTTGTCCAGCTTGTTCAAAGCAGTCCCCAAAGATGTTAAGATTTTGTGTAATTATAGACATTACTTTTATTCTTTGGGAAGGAACAGCCAGGTTAAAGAGAAGGGAAGGGGTGACATCTACCTTCCATTTCCATTTGTTCCAAAAATTATTCCCACACAGCAAGCAGATCTTACTGTAATTTTACTGCTGTGAAACTGGAGCTCCCTGGTCTGTGCATACCTTCCTGTACCAGACAGTTGCCACATGGGAGTCATTGGCCTCCAGGAATTGTTTTTAATTATTGTTTTTCACTGGGTGATGGTCTCCTGCCGCAGCAGTTCTGGCAGCCAGGAATGTGCCCTTCTTGACACATTGGAAATTGTTTGTCACCTCTGGTTTGTACTGGCAATGAGAATTGACTGTGGGAGACAAGCCTGAAGGAAGCCAGCCTGCAGTGGGTGGTCTGGGCAATCTTCCTTGACAGCTGGCCCTGTGGTGAAGGGCAGAAAGGCCAGGGCACACAGGAACATCTCTGCTCCAGAAAAGCAGCCCCGTCACAAAGACTGAGCCCGCCACAAAGCCTCTCTGAGAAACTCGCTCAGGAAAGGGGATGGATGGGCTACTGCCCTCTCCAGGCGTCCTGCCAGTCCTGCGCTGCCGGGCTCGCAGCCAGGATGTTCCCTACACGTGGATTGTCCAGGAGCACAGAGCCGTGAGCACAGCGGCCCCGGAGCATATATATATACACATACATATATATACATACATATATATATATATACACATATACACACACACACACACATATATATATCTATATCTATATATATCTATGCTCTATGACAGCAGCAGCACAGAGCGGCTCGGTCCCCGCTCTTGGCCGCCGCGCCGCCACCGGGAAGCTCCGTCCTTCAGCTATTGCAGCTCTGCCCCTGCCGGGACCCTCCCCTGCGCTAAGAGCTCCCCCAGCCGCTGCCTTGTTTTTGAGGGTGTCGTGGAAATGCAGATTTCCCCTCCCGAAAGCAGAACGCCAGCAGGCTCCGTGCCAACCAGCCCCGTGGCTCACAAGGCGTTAGCACACTCCTCACCTGCCAGGGCCGTGCAGAGAGCCCCTTACGGAGCTGTCACCGGAGAGGAGAGCCGAGTCTGGCCAGGACACACTGCCAGCCCCCATTCCTCAGCGCTGGTGCTACTTGGCAAAACTGAACGGTCTCTCTTGGCAGCAAGCTGTGCTGCAGGGGAAGGGATGGGAAAGCACACGCAATGGACTTCCCAATTCTCTCTGTTCCTTTTTGCAGGACAATGATGTTTACCAGCAAACTCCTCACCTTAACCTTCTGTGAGACACAGGCAGAGCTGAGCAGCCCTGAGGGTACCTTGGGCATAAGGTGATTGTCCTTTGACAGCTCTTTGTCATGTGGTCCATGCTGAGCCTGTGGTGCATCTGTGGGATATAGCTCAGGCTTTTCATGTTACACCAGTGAGGAAAAAACAGATTTTGAGGCAAGAGGGCACAGACTGGTTCCAGTATTCAAGGCACAAATACCCTTGACTCCTTGTCTGGATGTGCCCCTCTGACCTGGCAGCTCTTCTAGTGGTTGGTGTTTGAGATCACACTGAGTTTAGCAGCTCTGTGTGGCATGCAGGGTTTATCTTCAGGCTCATGTATCCCAGTGAGGCTGGGGGACACACTTCATGGGACAGACATGCTCTCCCTTGTCCCCACAGGTGTCAAACCACAGCACCCAGCGGCTCCAGCAGCATCACTGGGCACGGCTGATGCTCTCAGGGAAGGAGGGGGGAGCTTGTTGTGGGTCAGAGCATCCTCTGAATTCCAAAGAGCACCAGGGAGACCTGTCTTATCCATGGGGTTCAGTGGCAGCTGGGGTGAGAGGGCGGGTGGCAGTGGCAGTGCATGACCGTCCTGACAGGTCAGTGGCAGCTGGGGGTGCTGTTGGCTGGACTGGGCAGAGCTGCTGGCTGCATTGCTGGATTTGCTTCTGCCAGCTCTGGCCATCAGGCAGATCCTCCACTAAGGGATGTTACCTATAATTAGAAGGTATATATGTTCATCTTTAAATCCACATTTAAAATCTCCTCATGTTGAGATCAGGTGCCATATTTAGGAGCAGCAAATATTCCTAGGGAGCCAGCTCCTGGATGGGAGCCAGAAGTGGAAGCCTGGTACCCAAGGGTTCAGATATGCCAGGTTTCCCATTTTGTGCTCTTCCCCCTGGCTGCTGCAGGGCATACAGGGCTTCCTGTGGGTGACAGGACTCCAAACTTGCACCACTTTCCCCCATCTCCGTGAGGCACCTGTACAGAATGGCAGAAATGTCCCTGTAACAGCTGTTTCCTGGGGATTTATTATCCTGTGTTCAACTCTGGAAGATAGAATTGTTACCATCCTACAGTCTGTTTCCCCTCATAAATGTAATCTGGCTCCAAATAATTGCTTCCTCCAGGAAGCTTTAAAATATTGATTTGTGAGTGAAACTCTTCAGTATTTCTCTTATTGCCTCCCTCTGCTTTTTTCAAATTTTACAAATAACTGGGAATCTTATCTTTGTGGCATCTCCGTGGGTGGGAAGGCCAACACTGCCCTTGTTGATGGAGAGGGGAAAAAACAAAATCACAGAAAACTGAAGTAACCTTCTCCAGGTCATACCAGACCTGTTGCAGGCAGGGAAACAAATGCTTTTAATGACACCTTCCCCATGTCTTCTTCAGACCTCTGCTTTAGCTGTGAGCTCCTGTTTGTTCTGTGTGTGGTGACCGAGGGATGGCCCCTTCATTCCAGCCGGGCTGTGCCCTGGGGAATGACTGAAATGGTAATTCAGAGATGTTGATTGTCCTCATCTCGGAGCCAAGGGTAGCACCTGCTACATAATCACTCTCCTTACTCTGCCCTGTGGCTGATGGGTTTGAGATAAACCAGTCAGGGCCCTGCCCTCGGGTACCAAATGGAGGCCCTGCTGTTCCCAGCCTAAGAAGGGTCGGTGGGGACTCTGGCAGTCATGCAGAGAGGTTTCCTTTCTTCTTTACTGAATTTCGGCAGCAAAATCAGGAATTTCAGAACAAGGTGGTAAAAATGCAATGGAGTGTGGGAGGGGTCTGGGTGCAGGGGCATGGGGTGCTGTTCATCTGAGGCACTGGAATAAGGTTTTCTTGCTTACTAGTGCAAGAGGGAACAAAGTGTGTTGCTGTTTTGGTTGGTTTATTAATAGGCTGCTCCTGGTCCCAGTGAGTTGAGAAGAAGGATTAATGCCTTGTAGCTTCCTTATGCAATTAGCAAAGACAACTGTGAAACATTCAGGGAGATTAAATATTTTTCTTTCTTTGCTTCTCCCTCTGTTCTGCATTTGTGTGAAGTCATCTTCACTTTACACCTGGGATTACTTTTTGTCGTTTCTGAGGATGCCCATCACCGTTGCATTTTGACCCTTCCCCCAGGAGCACAAACCCACCAGCAGCATCTTACTGCTAACCTGAAGCCTAGGGGGTAAGGAAGGGATGTAAATGGGGGAAGAGAAAGCACTCTTTCCAGTCTCTCCAGCAGTGTCAGGAGTGACACTGCAACCCAAACGTGATCTCTCAGGGCATAGAGGAGATGCTTTGTCACCCAGGTTAATGGCTGAGTTAATAAATTCTCCACACTTGATGCCCTCCTGGGCAATTGATGCAGTTCCCTTTGAAATTTTCAAAACAACAAATTATGATTTTTTGCTTTTTAAAGTCCAAAAGATCTTTCTTATTTTATTGTGTTCCATAACCAAGAAAAAAAAGTTATTTATAAGTTTTATGTGTCTCCTTTTTAGTCTGGTGAGGGAGCAGGGGAATATTACTGCTGGAGGGGGATTCCTGCCCTCCCCTGCTTCTCAAAGAAAGCTTGCCTTGTTTTAAGTGTTTTCCTTCTGCCTGTCTCCATAGAAAATATAAGGGATATGGGGTCTGGGATTCATTATAAGCTCCCAACAGAGTAAGATCAATGAAAGTTTAAATAAAGCAGCTGTGAGCCAGTATGTTATTTAGCTGTTGAAGTTAAAAAAGTGCTTAACAAAAACGGAGCATAATCATTTGGTGAGGGTCTTTATTCCCTCTTTCAGAAGCTTATGTGATACCATCTTGTGGCTGGTGCTTCACAGCCACCCAAGACAGGTCTTGCCTGAATTTTCATCTGTGTACCTACCTGTCTACTAGAGTGTGGAGCCCAGATCATGAAGCACCTGGCTATAACATAGCCATGGGTACTTTTACCTTTGAAATTAAGGATGTCAGTTTAAGCATAAAACCACCCTTTTCTTCATTGAATGTGAAAAGGATTTGGTAAAACAAACAAACAAAAAAAACTTTAAATTGTCCTTTCTTTAAATAGGGAATGATTTTTTTTTAAATGCTCTTCTTTATTTCCTTTTTCTTCCTTTTTTGTTCTAGCTTTGGGAAAAAACCCAAACAAACAAAACAACAACCCGGCCCAAAATGGGATTGAAGCCCCAGTGCAGCTGTTGGGAACACTTCAAGTTTCCCTGTGTATACAGTTTGGTCACAGTGTGTTCTACTTTGAGTGCAGAGCCCATCAGTATTTTGCCCAAGTCACTCTTCTCTCCCATGAAGCTGCCTGCCAGAGCCAGTGCTTTATGTCCATATTTCCATCTCAGTCAGACAGCAGAGCTAGGGTCATGGAGAGCACTTTTCACCAGACAGGGAGTTCATTTTCCTTCCTCTCAGCAGCACAGCCCGGAGCAGCAGAGGATGATCAGGCCAGCCTGTAACATGAATTCAGCCTAGCCTGAAGAAAAGGCTTCCGGGCTTCCAGGAGATACCCTCCCAGCAACAGATGAGGAGGGGTGGGAGGCACCTGTGGGAACAGCAACATATTTAAGCATCATGATATTTATCAATGTTCTCAGCTGTCTTGCAGCTGAGTCTAAGACATAGGAAAAACAAAGCAAGGGTCACATAAGACCAATGAAATTATCAGAGGCTGAAAGGACTTACAAGAAAAGATGAAAAGGGAAAAACACGTGTATCTCAGCTGTGCAGGACAGCTAAGGAGGGTTGTTATTACTATCTAAAAGGAATAGTCCCCAGAGAAGAAAAAGGAGCCTTTATCCTGTTCCAAGGGCTTGTAACTCAATGTGACAGGAGAAATTCTGAAACATAAATATGGGTTAAACACACAAAAAATAAAGTGTCTTGTAATGTCATTTGTTAAACTGAAGTGACTTCCCACAGAGAGCATCAGCAGCCAAGGCTCTTGGCTTGTCTCTGTGCTGGGGAGGGGACATGTTTTCCTGTGGAAAGGCAGAAGGTGGTGGTGAGGAGACAGAGCAAGTAATGAAGAATGGACTGACCTGCCAGGCTCTTTGTGTTCCAGCTTTCTGCCTCTCTGGAATAGCCTGTGCCTGTTGCTTCCCCTCCTTGCCATTCAATGCCTGAATTTGACAGTAGTCACAAGAGAACTTTTCTGCTTGTGTATATGCTGGGAACTAGCAAACTGGGGATGCTGGAGAGTCATGGAGAGTCATCAGACCCTTGGAAAAGCTGTTGTGGCATTACATAAGGTGCTGTGCAGCTCAGGGGGATGCATGAGAGAAACCATGGCTGTTTTAGAGCTGTAGAAATGGTGCCAAACAGAAAAGAGATCTGCACAGCCATGTCTTTCGTTTTGGGCAGATGCATATTCAGAACATTGTGGTGGCCAAACACTTTACTCTAGAGCAATAGGTGGAATGTGCTTGAGTTACTGTGCTTTGCAGCCTGGCATGCACTGCAGCTCACTGCACATCAGTGTCAGGGCCCTGAGGTTAACTTGGCTCGAGCTGACCCTCATACAGGCCTTTAAATCTACACAGAGTAGCATGGTTCAGACAAATCCCTATGCTTAAGAAATAAGAGCTGAACCACTACAGAGCTGTTCCCCTGAGCCTTCCAGCTGCTGCACCCTGGGAGCTGTCCCACCTCACACCTATAGCTGCTGGTGCTGATCACTCCTTAATGCCTGCAGATGAGAGTGCTTTGTGGCACCAAACAGCCCCTTGCTCATGAAGGGCTTCTTGCAGACAGAATCTGTGTCTGATGATAATACAAGCCAAAATCTGCTTAATTTTCTCTTACATTTAGACAACCAGCACTTGTGCTGCAAGGGAAATTTTCAGAGAATTAATTGTCTTCTTGAAGGCTTGGCTGGCAGGCATTATGGGTTTGCAGAAGGGTGAATTCCAGTGGCCTCACTAATTATTCTAGCTCTGTGTTACATTTGTCACAGAGCTCATGGGATAGTTTAAAGCTCAAGGGCCTGATGTTACCTGGTGGCACAGTCCCCAGCAGGGAATAAGCACTTCAGAGAGAAATTCTCTGGTGTGGACGTGGTGAGATGTGGACCTCATTAGTACTCCTCTGACAGCAGAGCCCTGTCAAGGGGGAGGAGTGATAGTTCTGGTTCAAAAAAACCAAAATAATTCTTATTAGACTATCCCTGAAAGTTGAGTTGGTAAAACTGAAGGAGAGAGAACAGCAAGAATGAGCAGCTGGGAGCAGAAACTTCCAGAAACAGGCCTGTCACTGAATTGACTGTAGCATCAAATGACATCTGTAGAAAGATCATGTATACATGTATCTTTAGGTAATATGAAAAGAAACACCTCAGTATTGGTATGAGAACATTCAAAGGGTTATCATGCTTATATATACACACACCTTTTCAAAGTAACTAAAGTGACATATAAATACAATGCAAGTAATGCATAATTCCTGGATGGTTAAACAGGTACTGAAAATACAGTTTGCTTTCCAGCAACAACTGTCAGAAGGCTGAAGGAAGCACAATGTCATATATATGTGTATATATATATTCCAATTTCTTTCAGGAAAGGGAATGAAATCTTGTCATTTCAATGAGGATCAGTTGGGCAAACTTCGGTCCCTTTCCCTGCACTTCAGGTCATCCCATTCACTTTTACTGGTTTTGTTCATTTCAGTTTTTTTTTTTTTTTTCTTAGCATTTCATTTCTTCCGTTTCTTCTCCTGTCTCTTTATTTACCTTTCTGGCCTGCTTTTGGGATTTCAATGGGAATAATTTGAGCAACTTTTGGTCCTTTTCACTGTATCTCTTTTCATCTCAATACATTTGCTTACAGTCGTGCCATTTGCAAATTTTCTGGATTTTTTCAATTGCACTTGATTTGATCACATCTCCTTTCCAGAGCATTTGTTACACTTGGTTCTCTGATTTCAAGATTTCATTCCCTTTCCTGAAAGGTAGAGTATATATTTTTGTGTAAGCTTTTTCCTTGTTTTTGTTTTACTATATGTAATGTGACCTCTATTTTAAACAGTCTCTTGTAATTACAGTCTATTGACACTTTTCCTGGATTGGGCAAGTATGTGGTAGAATGTTCTAATGTTGTTTTTCCTCAATTTAACTGTATCCTAACAATAAGAAATAAACACACCATCGATCAGGCTTGCACTATCCTCCCCAGACTTGCACTGCATGTGAAAATAGGGTGAGATGAACAGAAGGAACTTACAGCTTCATAACACTCCAGCCTTCCACAAAGGTTTGACTTCTATTCATCAAACACAGCAGAAAACAATATATACTCCTCTTTATGAGTGGTGTTGTATTCTGTGGCAAGGAAACTGAAGTTATTGTTAAATCTTGCCTTACTTGTCTGCCATTCACTTCATAACTCGGCCCTTAAATATCACACCCTCTCTTCTTATCTTCAGAGTATTTGAAACTCTTCCCAGCCTGATTCATCTGCATGTTTTAACACTGCATGCTCTAATCTGTTTAACAAATTATTAATGCAGGTATTGAATGATTCCATGCTGAGAAGAGACCCCTGATTCCCCAAAGGAATTGTCTCTAGGCTTGTCAAGGAGCGATTTTTAGTGCAAACTGAAAAAGTTGTACTTTCAGCTTACAATGAATTTTACTTTGGCATTTTCCCAGTTGCTTAAAAATGGACTAAGAGATTTATTATGGTCAGGGTTAACACATCTCTATTTTCCCCCCTTGCCTGATAACTTAGTTATTGCAATAAGGAGTGTTGTATTCATTTGAAATGTCTTGATCTTGGCTGCCTGCCCTGTTGGCAGAAGCAGCTGACCACTCTACTGAATGAAAGTGTGTAAAAATTGATGATTTAATCTTTTGTTCCATTGCCTTTCTTACCTTTGAAGTCTGCCAATCGAAAAATCACTGCACCACTAGGAAATTAGGCATTTGGTATTGTACTAGAGATTTCTCAGAAATGGTTCATTAGTTACTTCACAGAGTTTAAGGATTAAAAGTGCTGTTTTCTTGAGAAAAAGTGAACTTTCTTCATCTTATTCTTCCCCTATTATGACCTATGTTCTTCATACTCTGTTTAAAGTAGTACTGTGTCTCAATTAAGCAAAAGGTGAAGACAACATGCTCAGTGTTTGCAATCTGCCCTCTGGTGAAAACAAAAACTGTTGCCAGTGTTAGTCCCTAGGTCTTTGTACAGAAAGAAGGTGGTTTGTCAAAACAAAGACACAGTATGATTTATGCTGCTTGGAAATGTAATGGCAGACCATGGCAGTTGTTTGGGGGGTAGCTCTAACATGAAGTTAATCAGAAAGGGGCCAGACAAGGAGGAACACATGATCCTGCAGATGATCTCCTGTTACCCTTGGAAGGTTTATAAATAGCTTTGACCCCATGAGGTGTTTTTGCAGCAGTTTACAGCTGGATCTCACAGTGTTCTGAGATTTCCTCACGTGTTTGCATTCAGCATCTAAAAGTAAACACACTGAGCTGGTGTAAGCTTGTTCTGATGATTCGAATATTAACCCAAGGAAAAAAACATCCTTTCCACTTTGTACCTGTAATCTTCATGCTGGACCAGGTTCCAGCTGCCCATCTGCAGCTGGCATAAATTTGCATAAAAGCTAACCTAAACCTTGTTGCATTTATAGATAATGTAAAAATGTGATGGTGCATAAGGCGTTGTCATTATTAAATTTCTACTGGGATATGATCTGATGTGATGGTGCACTACTCTGCTGTCAATCTTGACTCTTCACACAGTGGCAAACTGCAGAGACATAGGCAGTGCCTGCTCCATGTCCAGAAGAGGGGATGATCAGTTCCTGCCTCTGCTCCTTTCTCCTGAGCCACAGCCATGGAAGACACATACTCACCTGAGCTAAAAGGTAAAGTCTGCAGCTTCACTGTTGAGCTACAGATCCCCCGGTACCTAAGGTACCTTCAGGACTAGCTTAATACTGCTGCTGAGCTATAATTAATGGGAGGTTAATTATTACACTTGCCTAGAAAAGATGAGTGTGAGGAGCTGTTATCCAGGGCGTTCTGGCAGGAGTCAGCTGAAACAAGGCAGGTTAGGCTGTGAGGGTCTGTCTGGACTGTGGAAGAGCAGCCCTCAGTCAGGCTCCCTAACTCTACTGACTGCTCAGTGATACAGCCCCAGGGCAGCACGTTTCACCCGAATTACAGTCTGCCAAAAAAAAGGATTCTACTTGCTAGATATACTTCTGGGTGGTGGGCAAGGGCTCTCAGCCTGACACTAAGATATAAGAAATCCATATTTTTAGATCTGAGCAATTGAAAAAGCTTAGCTTTTCAAAAAAGTGGAAAAACAGAAAAAGAAAACCTGTGAAAAACTCATTTCTGAATGTGTTATCCTATTATTTTTTTGGTCAATTTCCATTTTCTTTCTCCAAATATTTTGAAGAAAAGTAATTGGTGCTCAATGATTAAATTCTCTATTCAGTGTTTGCCACCTACTTGAGACTTCTGTAAAGCTGTTCTTGAACCCTCATTGCTGCTACTTCTAAGAGAACTACACTTATGTAGCAGTAACAGAAATATGTTAGTTTAGTTAGTCATGGAGCTTTGGAAAAAACAGAACAGAGAATGCATAGGTAACTAAGAGTACAGGAAAGGAGAAAACAAAGAACAGTAGAGGAGATTAACACAGATAACCTAGTGGATAACCTAGTGGATAACCTAGAGGAAGAAGTAACAAATATATTCACCAGTAGCAGGAGAGGATGCAAGCTACATTTCTGCTTTCATTCAAGAAGTTTTGCAGAACTGGGCAAAGTGCTGAGTCTCTGGCTACATGGCTTATACAGCAGCTTCCCTGTGGATCTGTGGAACAGCAGGTTTTGTGGAGGGTCTTCAGCAGTGCTAGGCAGTCACTGAACTGGAGTCTCTTTTTTCCCTCTCTCACTCCTTTTTTCCCTGCTTCCTCCTCCTCCCTGGTTTAAAACTGTCTGTAGGGTAAGGCCATATGAACTTCTTGTATGCAGAGCATCCTGCAGCAAGTTACGCTATCACCTCTCTATCAGTTGGTGAAGAACCACCTCTTTTTGTACCTTTTGACTTGGACTCCATTTGTTTCATTTGATGACTTTTTTCTTTTTTTTTTTTTAAATTTGGAAGAGACAGCAAAGGGTTATTCCTTTGCAACTGTTTTCCGCAAGCAGATATTAATGGTATCTGGCTGAGACTTTGTTTCAACTTTCATTTCATCTTCTGCTGCCTCATGACCTTACTTCCAAATAGTAACTGTATTTACTTAGTTACCTTGATTAATTAACTGCAAGGATTTCAGCCTGCTTGTGTGGCTCTCAACAACCAGAACAGCAGGAATGTAGGAATGTGGACACTACTGGGCAAGCCAGCAGCAATAATATTAACAAGGCTTAGGTGGTCTTCAGACAACCTCAAGCCAAAGGGAGAAATAGTACTGCCTGTTTAGATAAAACTTGGAGAAACTGGGTAGGAAACAGACGTGCTTGCTCATGACCCTCACATGAGAAATCAGGGAGAATAGAAGAGTGTGTGACCTTTTTGCTGGTAACAGACTTAGGTAACACAGGAATGTCCTAAAGAGGGATTGTTGTCTCTGGAATCTCCTCCTGACTTTTGACACTTTTCATCCAGTGTTCCAATGCAGGGGGATTTCTGTTTGGCATTACAAGGACAAGGCTTCTTAAACTGCAGTTTTGCACTGCTAAATTGAGCAGCTCTTCCTTAAAGGGGCACTCCTACCCCTTCCTCTCTTCTCTATTCAGTGCTAATCCTTGTTTTTATCCCACTACAAGCTGGTTTTCATGGAGTTAAACCTTCAGAATTCTGCTTGCTGCCTCTTCCAGCACTACCTTTTGCTGGTTTAGTTTTGTGTACCAGCTCACGCTGCAGACAGGAGAGTCTGGTGTTGACAGGAACAGAACTGCCTGTTCCCATGGCACCTATTAAAGTGCTGTAACTCACTATGAAATTAGCACTCTTAAATGTTAGATGGAACATCTCAATGTATCTTCCTCAGCAGGCAAAGGTTATGATCCACAGGGATAATCCTAGCACTGTCTTTCCTTGCTCAAAGGAAAGCCCTCAAGTCCTCCCTGTACTGCAGATTTTGCCGTCTGTGCCTCATCCTGGCTTTTCTCGCAGACGCTGCCGCTGCGCAGGGCAGACATGCATCTTTGGAACCCAAGAGAGAAGCAAGTGATGCTGACAGTGCCCTTTAGCTACACGGTAACCTTTCTCATCACTGCATGCAGCGGGAATAACTCTCCCATTTTTGGTACTCTGCATGCTGTTGCAGTTTGAGGAGTGACTATGGGGGCAGTCATATAAAGCGGTGATGTCAGCACCATCATGTGCTGCATTGTTCCGGGGAAATAGATGTCGGTGACTAAGCATGAAAAAGAGAAATTCATCCCACAGAGGTCATTAAAAACAGACCCTGGGTGTAACAAAGATGATCCACAAAGGGAAGGGGTAGGGGCTGGGGTTCAAGGCAGCAGGGGACTTCAGGTGACAAGTCAGGAAAATGCTGTTCAAAGGATCATACTGTAATTATCAAAATGCATCAAAAGAGGCAGCCTGCTGCAGCTGTACCTGCTGGCTTTTTGTGTAAAGTCAACTGATCCAGCAGTGCACAAATCTGGAAAGGAGGGTCACAGAGCTGTATCCTCTGTCTGTACTGGAAAACTAGTGGGTGTATCTTTAACTTCCAGATGTCTTCTTCATTTCAAATACCCCTTGGGATAATCTCTTGCCTTTACTGCGACCACCTAGAAGCCAAACTGTGATAAATTCTGCAGAATTATGTAAAATGGAGACAAAGCTCAGCTCTCTCCCTTGTCATTACACATTTGATTCCAAATGAGGATTTAAGCAGATCAGGATGTCATATATTTTCCTCCCCTTTGTTCATCAGGGGCCAGAAACGCCTGACACGAGCCCTTTTCCGCACAAAAGAGCGACACAGGTTTTAGCCTGTTGTGTACTGGATGGGTAAAAGAACCCCGATAGTTGTTTCACCCCACAGCACAGCTTTCCGGCCCAGGCGGCCCGGCTTGTTTACCCCCGCTGCCGCCCAACATGGCTCCCACATGAGGGGCGGTGGCGCGGCCCCCCCAGCCCTGACCTGGATTCCCCGGGGAGGGGCGTGGCCGCCGCCTCCGCCAATCGCCGCGCGGGGCGGCGCTGACGCGCGGGGCCGCCTCCATTTCGTGGTACAGCGCCGGTGTTGCGCAGCAGTCGGAGCCGTCTGTCGCCCGGGGAGGACGTATCCGCCCGACCGATCCGCCGATCGTCTGCCGCGCCGCACCGCGCAACCGTCCGGCTCGGCCTGCACCGAGACCCACAGCCCAGGTTCGTAAAAGCTCCGGGGGCTTCCCCTCAGAGCGGAGCGCGGGGGAAGCGGAGCGTGTGCGGTCCGGGGCTCTTCTGCTGTGTCCCCGACCGGCCCGTGGACCCCCGGCCGGCGTTGTCGCCGCTCCGTTCCGCTCGGTGCGCGTCGCGGCAGGGTCGGTGCCGGAGGCGGGTGCGGCACGGCCGCCATTTTGTGGCAGAGCGATGGCGTTTGCTTTTCTTCTTCGGCTGGGGGGCGGGGCTAACTAGGAGGGGCGGCAGCTGGGCGGGGCCGGAGACCGAGTGCTGGGCTCCTATTGGGGGGCGGTGAGGAGGTGTCCGCCCGCCGCCTTCCCATTGGCCCTTGGCGGGGGCGGGGCCGGCTGGCGCAGTGCGGTGCTGAGTCACCGGGCGGGCCTGACGCGCCTGTCCCCGCAGCAGGGCCGCGCATACACAGCCATGAGCGGCTGCCGCGTCTTCATCGGGAGGCTGAACCCTGCCGCCAGGGAGAAGGATGTGGAGAGGTTCTTCAAGGGGTATGGTCGCATCCGAGACATCGACCTCAAGAGGGGCTTCGGCTTCGTGGTGAGTGCGCCCCCTGTCCCTTCTCCACCACCTTAGTGCTCACTCGCGTTTGAGGTTTGTGAAGCTACTTCGAAAGAAAATCATTAACGCGCCCATCAAGGCGCACCACGTGACAAATAAGCTCGTTCATTGGAATATAATTGCTCGGTTTTGTTGTCTTGGTTCTGCAGGAGTTTGAGGATCCGAGGGATGCAGACGATGCTGTTTATGAATTGGATGGAAAAGAACTTTGCAGTGAAAGGTGAGGTATCTTATTTCATGGCTATACGACCTTGGGAATCTAAAAAGTCAGTTTCAGTTTGAATTGTGTTCTCAGTATTGGTCAAACTGTTTTGTTATTCTTTGGTTTGTCTTTGTCCTGAGAATTACAACTGTATACAAAAGAAGAAATATGTAAAACCAGGTGTTTTGTTATGTGTTTCTCTTCGCAGGGTGACCATTGAGCATGCCAGAGCACGCTCGAGGGGCAGGGGCAGAGGGAGGTACTCTGACCGGTTCAGTAGCCGCCGCCCGCGCAGTGACAGGAGGTACGTGCAGCTTACAACCAGGGCAGTTTAAAAAAAGAGTGCCTTGGGCTCATTTCAGACAGTGTGAGCTGCAGTGAGCTATTAAAAGGTATTGTTTACCTTTTAAGTCGTTTGATGTGGCAGCAGGATAGTGAAGATTACAGAGCTTCTCAGATATGCCTGTCATCCTTATGTTCCCTCTCTTAAGTACTTAATGCCTGCTCTAGGTTGCTCCGGCCATTATATAGTTCAGGTCATAGTACTAATGATGATATGCTGATACCAGCTCTTGGTACAGCCCTCATTAATATTAACATGGTTATATTGTATTTACTGATAGAAGTCTGAATTGTTTGTTTCAAAACAGAAACGCCCCACCTCTCAGAACAGAAAATCGCCTCATAGTGGAAAATTTGTCTTCCCGTGTCAGCTGGCAGGTTTGTTGAACATGATTAACTATTTTGACTTCATTTAGTGGGTATGTTATGTAATGTAATTATTTTGTAAAATAATTAATTAAATTAAAACCTAGCTCATTGAAATGTTTTTGTAATTATTTTGATTTTTAGTATTGTAACTTAAATATTTTGAGTGAAAGCTAGTTAACGTTAATTCATATTAATAATAAATTTATATGTTTGAGGATATATATTTATTTTTTTCTTGTTTTTAAAATCCATTTTAACCACATATTAAACCCTTTATTTGCCAGCCTATCTGTGTCGTTGGCCTTATGACGAGGAGTGCCTGTGGGTTATCCTAATCGTTCTGTCTTGGTCACTCTTGGTCGGGCCTGGTTGACTTTCCAGTCAGCTCCTACAATGTCACTTGGCCACCTCTAGATCTGTGTTTGCCGGTCTAGACGTAATCGATGCACTCCTTAAAGTGCCACATTGCAGCGGTCCCAGAGCGTTAACGAGATCTGATTCCTAAGTTGAGAGCTGTTCTTCCTGTAACGCTTCCGAATAACGAGGTGCTGGTCGAAAAGAGTTGAAAGATTGGAAATTAGGTGGTCGTTGGAATCCTGATCGCAGTAAAGTGGTCCTTGGTGCCATCAAGCATAGA
Organism: Hypocryptadius cinnamomeus; assembly: GCA_013400635.1. Taxonomy (NCBI): domain Eukaryota; kingdom Metazoa; phylum Chordata; class Aves; order Passeriformes; family Zosteropidae; genus Hypocryptadius; species Hypocryptadius cinnamomeus. The sequence continues at coordinate 36,497 of VYZP01059549.1, forward strand.
GAATGGATCCATCCATAGTCTCCTGATAGGGAGGGCAGTGCGATTAATGGCTTCCATCGACTGGGTAGTGTTCGGCAAGTGGGTGGCGAAGAGCCAGTCGGGCATATGTCATGACGGTATCTCCGGTCGCTTAATGCAGTTTGCTGCTTGGCTAGCCTAGGGAAATGTTTATAAAGGTAAAGTAAACTATATTTTTAATGACATATGGGGCACAAAATAATTGGTGTTATGTAAATGTAATTTTGTACTCATATAAGACTTGTAATGTAAATGGAGACTGAAATAGTCCAAAAATATATGGGTAGTATTTCAAAGTCAATTCAGTAGATATAAAAATGTGCTTTTTATTTCTTTTTTTCTCTCTCTTTCTTTCTCTTTGTTATTTAATCTATAAAATCATTTTAGACTAATATTTACCTTAACATTAAGACCCTTTATTAGCATTTTGCTTAAAGCAATATGCTTTCCTCATTTATTTCGTGCCCTGATGCAGATCGTGATACAGATAATGCAGTTTTGATGACAAGTATGGCAGTTGCCATGTTTGTGATTTATCTAACAACTTCTCTTTCAGTAGTCATAATTTTCTTTTGTTTGCTTTAAACTACTTTTATATAAGTAAATGTTAATTTCACTTCTTTGTGTAACGAAAGTGGTCTTGTGCTAGGATCTCAAAGACTTCATGAGGCAAGCCGGGGAAGTAACCTTTGCAGATGCACACAGACCTAAGTTAAATGAAGGGTAAGCCTATCAAGTGATCTCTTGAAAGCTGTAGAGTAACCTGTATATGTAATATTTGGGGAGGGAAGCTGGCTGCTTCAGTGTCAGCAGCTGTTCATGGCTTAATTTAGCTACCCTTTGAAAATGCGTGTGGGAAATGGTTGGGATGGGTAATTTTTCATGCTTCAGTGATGGCAAGGGATAATTACACTGAACAGTGTAGGTTTTGGGGTTTTGTTGTTTTTTTTCCCAGTCTAAATTTTGCTTGTATTGGTAATTACAACTTGTAATAGTGAGCTTTATGTTTGGGCTTTTTTTTTTTCCATAGGGTGGTTGAATTTGCCTCTTACAGTGATTTAAAGAATGCTATCGAAAAGCTTTCTGGTAAAGAAATTAATGGAAGGAAAATCAAACTAATTGAAGGCAGCAAAAGGCACAGGTATGGATTTCTACTCTCTTAATAATGCTTAAACATTCACTGAGAACCTTTGAAGTGAGTGACCAGGCAGCCGAGCTGGAGAGGTGTGCGGTGCCTGGTTACGGCGGTGCGGTTCCCTAGCTGGCACTGACTGGCGCTCGTGTGGCTCCTCAGTAGGTCCAGGAGCAGGTCACGCTCACGCAGCAGGAGCTCATCCGGGTCCCGCAGCCGCTCTCGCTCCCGCAGCCGCAAGTCCTACAGCAGGTCCCGGAGCAGGAGCCGGAGCAAGTCGCGGTCAGTTAGCAGATCTCCGCTGCCAAACAAGAGCCAGAAACGTGCTTCTTCCAGCAGATCCAAATCTCCGTCATCCGTAGACCGGCAGAGGTCTAGATCGAGGTCCAGATCTGTTGACAGTGGCAACTGAACTATAAATAACTTGCCCTGAGGGCCCTTTTTTAAACCATACTTGCTAAAACTTGTGGTAAGTATGTGACTTTCTGTGGGAAAGGGTTTGGATGGGGAGAGGGGAGGGAAGGGGGAACTTTGTAGATGTGGACCATGGTGGGAAGGGTTATTGACTAATTGTATTAAATGTTTTTGATAACCCTTTTCTTGCTCACATTTTTTGTGAATGTCTGAAGTGTATAGTTTGTGTATATTGGCAGAGCTCTTTATAACTAAAGAAGACAAATTTTTTTGTACTCTGAAGTCATCTGAACACTTAATTCTCAGTATATTCAACTGTGAATAGCAACTAAAAACATTAATGTCTCCGACTAATAGTTTTAGACATCTAAGAGAGCTCTATATGTGCTGTACATAAAGCTTTATTTCAGAGGGTATTTTTTTGTGCTTTTGAGACATTGTTTCAGCTGTAGGTCAGCAGATTAGGTGCTGGTCAGTACTGGTAATAAAACTTTATTTTAAAATATTTTCATTTAATATGACTTGCACTACACTAAGAAAATGCCCATTTCACTGCCCTGTGATAATAATATTCTATAAAGCACTCTTATTTCTTGATACCTAAGAACAAAATAGTTCAAATAAAGTATAAAGAAACATTTCTGCCTCTAGTTTGTTTCTTGGTGTTAATAAAATGGTTGTGACTGTGTTAAAATGTTTCTTAAAGATGAAGCTATGCCAAAGTGATCACTGTTTTGGGCAGGGATGAGAATTGGCATCCTTTTAAATACATTGTGTGATGTCCTTGGATGTCTCTGTGTTCTGAAATAAGAACATGGATAATAAGGCATATATATAGTTCATAGCATATAATACAGCTCATAGCAAAAAGTGGAGTGGATGAGTCATTTAGCTTTTAATGACTTGGGATAATAAGTGTGGATTGTTAAAGACAGATGTAGTCAGCATTATTGTATTTGTGCATGTTTGTATGAGAACACTGAAGTGTAGATAAACCATTTTTGAGAGCATTAGTCCTCATTCTGATGGAAGAGGGATTTTTAAGTCGGTGGGTGGGAGTAATGCAAGTAATCTGTAGAAACCTTTAAAAAGATCTTTGTAGGCTAGGCTCAGATTTGGATAGGTCGTAGGAAGTGCAAGGTGGTTCCTCTAGGAGCAAGGTCTGGTCTTGTGAGAGGTCGGGCATTTGGCCTCTGCAGCCCTGCTGCCCTTTCTCCCTGCTGCTGCTGCAGAGTTCTCAGGTGCCAAGCCAAGGAAGGAAGAGGAGCTCTTGTACTGCGTGGGTCTGTCTGTTGAGCTGTCAGTGTGTTGGGCTGCCAGGCACTCCTGAGAGCAGGCTGAGAGGGGGTAGGATGCACAGTTAACTGGGTTGTTACCAGTCTGCCTTGGGGAATGGGAGGCTTCATTCTCAGAGCCTTAGTGGTGCAGATGCTGGATCACCCCAAGAGGTGTGTAGCAAGAGGGCTCTAACTTGCAGGGGTAAAGATATAGCATTCACACTCATCAGGGTGGAAGGTCAGCTGTGTACAGATCCCGAGTCAGTTGATCCTACTAAATTAGATGATGATGGGCATCTGTGTCCAAGGGGGACTTGCCTTCAGCTGGAACCCAGGTGGCTGAAGGCACTTGATGTGATGAAAGGGATCACAGACTTCTTTCAGGCTAAATGTGCAGTATTGTCTGCTCTATAAATAGTTGTTCTGAATTGTGTTTCTAGACCGCACCACTTACTTGCCATACAAGCAGCATGAGCAGGTGCTTGCATTTTCCCTGGGGAGCTGGCTGTTGCATGAGCTTCCCATTAAACTCCCAGGATTTGCAATATAGAGGCTTATGTTGATTTCTGACATAAGAAATTACACTGTTTATTTAGTGTAGGTTCTTGGTACAAACCAGTTTATTCTTAATTAAGATTAACTACTTTGGGTTACAAGGCATGGTCTGGACATTGGAGATGTTGATGCCAATCTTTCCTTGTACTGTGGTGTAGTGTGATCATACTACATAGATGGTGTCTAGAACAAGTGTGGTGTTGAGTTTACTGACTGCTACAAAAGAAGGCACATTTGAGGTTATCTGGTGTTGGAGGTACAGCTTGCTGGGCCCAAATTCAGCATGCAAAGGCAGTTTGTGTCGCCATGATCATGGTTTGTGTGGCCTCTGCTCTGGGGGATCAGTGGTACCACATAGTACCTGTTGGAGGATGGGAGAAACCAACAGCCCATTGGCTGTGCTTTTGATCTCACTGGCTTCTGCATGGAGAAACTTTCACAGCTCATTCTGGGTCTGTTAGAGAAATTACACTAATCTGCAGTGGTAGTGTCAGGATCTGCTTCCATTACGTGCCAGCAGGACAGTTACAGGTAAGTGAAATTAAGAAATGGAACTGATGTAGGCAGTGATTTTCTTACAGGTAAAACTGGGACAGTCACTTGGCATGTTTTTCAGCTGTCCCAAAGGGTTGTCACAATGACTGTGAAGTCACTGAAAGTCTCGTCCTTTTTGAGCTGACAGAGCGAGGCTGAGTCTGGAGCAAGGTCTTTGGGGAATAACAGTGTGGGTGCAGATGGCTCTGTGGCTGCTGTGAAGTGAGCATATTGATAAGTTTGATAGAACAGCTGGAGACCTATGAGCTGGCTGCAGAAGGTAGAGCTTGGAGGGTTGTGAGAGCAACTGCTGCAGAATCCAAATATTGTTTTCCTGGTTTTCCGCTGTTTCTGCAATGTCTTGACACTGATTTCATTTCTTGAGTGCTGAATGTGTCCACACCTGCACAGATAGTTTTTGCTGCATCTGAAGAAACAGAAAAATTTGAGAATAGGCAATTCTGAAACCAGGTTAGGGAAAGATTGTGACAGCTACAAGTGGAATTACTAGGTCATTTAAAACAAGAGGAAGGAACTTGGGATTCCTGCTGAAAGACTGAAGCCATTTTGTTTCCAGTCGTTTATGACCTTGAGGCTGGAATACCACCTTTTTGTTACAGTCTTGCCAGCACCTGCATGTCTGTTTCCAGTATCAACTGCTTTGCTCTGAACACACACCCAAGGATCCAAATGAGTGTGTTTCCCCCCCCCATTAAGTTGTCCTCCAGCATAGCTATGAGATGTAAAGTGATCCTGAAGTAGCTCTGTAGCAGCTACCCTGCTGCATCTCTCAAGACAGTGGAGAAAAGCTGTATTGGCAGCATCAGAGGGGTGGTGGGTGGAGGATCTCATTCATCCATCTGTGCAGTCAGCTGAGCTTGGAATTAGGGACGTGCTGGAGTAGGAGAAGAGTCTATTTCACATCTGTACCAATATTGTATATATTTGAAAATTAAGTTTCAATCTCTTTATGTACTTTTTTAATGTACTTTTCTAGCAAAAGACCCAAATGTTTCGTTCCTTTGGCTGCAGTATTTGGCAGTTCTGCCCTCTCAGGGAATCACTTAACAGCTTGAAGCAAAGCTGGGATTTGTTGCATTAAAGAATATGTAATGTTTTTGTGTAGCTTTAGCCACATGCAAACACCTCTGTTCTTTGCATGTGCTCAGTGCAAGTCATGACTTTCACAGGGTGTCCACTGTAGCTTAAAGCACCAGACTGTGAAAACCTGAGCAATGATGTTTTGATAGTATGTAGCTGTATGAAACATCCTGCTGATGCAAGAAGTCCATGGAATTTCTAAGGTCTTCAGTTACCTCTGAATTTTTGACTCTGATTCAAATTTAATGTGCTGGGTATGTAATCCCTAGTTAAAGAGCAACTGGATTCTGCCTTTATAAAGCAGTGATGCATCAGTAGTTGCATTCTAAGCATGTATTGTTTACCGTGGGAAGTGTAAGAAATAAAGGAGCAAAGCTGTACTTGCCATTGGCTTGCTTTTTTCTGTCATGGATCCGAAAGACCAGGATGAGCAGAAATCCTTCTCCAAGCTGGAACAGCAAGTAGAGTAGTGGGAAGAAGTACAGGGGGCCAATGATCTCTGGGGCGAAGGCGACCTTGAGGATAGCTGAGCCAAGCTGTGCATTCTGGCAGCCAGTTTCCATGCACACTGTCCGCCTGCACCTGAAAAAATTAAGTGAATTACAGATTGAAATTGCTTTCAAACAACTGAAACAGAGCCCTGCCCACCTTGCTGGTGCACTTGCCTGTGGCTAAAAGCTGCTCTGTCAGGAGCAATACTGCAGTCCCTAGAAGGTTTTGCCTCCTGCTCCATTGGCAATGGGCAGAGACAGATCGTGTTACAGATGTGAACTTTGTTCATAATGGTATCGGAGGCCTTGTGTCCTGCTCTGGACTCTGCAGCTTCCTGCAGGGAAGTAATCTCCTGAGGTGGTAAGAGTCCAACATATGAAGGTACAAAATAGGACTAGGAGGATTCCTACCTGGTTTATGTAGGATGAGGAGAAAAGGAGGAGCAGGTTTTATATGTCAGGTGTTCATTCTAAATTCCTGGGGCTGCAGCTGAGAATGCACTGACTGATTTGAGGTAGTAATCAGTTGGGGAATAATCATGTCACTTGGGGTTTGAGCTCTGTTGGTATTTCTCAGGTTTTTGGGCTTGGGGTTTTTTTTGGTGCTAATAATTTTCTCCCCCCAGCTTCATTACCAAGGGCAGAGGGTGGTAATATGTTTAGCAGGTCACTAGTGACCTTAAGCCAAAACCATCCATCTACTTGTTCAGTGAACCTTCCATGGTGATCAGGTGCCTGTTCCAAAAACATCTGCTTAGCTATTCCTCTCCTCTCAGTTAAGCCAAGCAGAGGTTAAAATAATTTCTCTTCCCATTCAAGCTGTGGAAGTCACTGGGTGGGACCAGCTTGTACTGTGTCTGGTTGTATTTCTAGGTCCTATTTTGGGTGAATGGGGTCAGTGTTGTACAGAAGTATATTCCTAAAATTCATGTTTTCACCATTGCTCCACAAAGCAGAGCTGCCAATCCTCTCTGTTCCTGATGAGAGAGAGAGGGGAGGGAGGTGTGGAAGAACATACCGGTCATCAAGCTTGAAGGCTGCAGAGACAGCATAGCCCAGCAGGAATCCAGTAAGGGGCATTAAGGCAGAAGTTCCCAGGAGAGATGGTGAGAAGACAACCATGATACAGCTTCCCATATTGGCCACAGACAGAACAATTACAGCAGCAGATGACAGTAGAAGCATAACCATCCCTGCCTAAAATAAAAGTGATTGAGGTGTGGGCAAGAGAGAAATCCCCAGCAAAATTTGCCTCAGCTGTTAGAAGCAGCTGTACTCAGTTCTTTGTCCATCATGTGAAGTACACAGAGGGCATAAGTGCCTTTCATGGACATAAATGTCATCAGTAATCAACAAGAGACCATCCTGGGCTAGTACTGAGAGAGACCTTAAATAACCAAATACCTTTCTAGTCTATAGGCAAAATGACTGCTCTTGCTGCACAAGCTGCTTGCTTCTCAGGCACTGCTAGTCGCCTCTGTCCAGGTCCCTTTGTGGCTCTAGTCTATCCCAAGCAGGCGCTGAGGAAACCACTTCATTCACAGGTAGAGCCTAGTGGAGTTCTTGACTTAGACAATGGTGTATCTGGTTGTCTGGATTTCTGTTTTGCTGTTTAAATGCCTGATGTATAAAGGAGGCAGGGCCGTGATTCCAGGCATAAGTGGGCACTTGGTGGTACAGTGGCCTCTGTTGGATAGGTATCTCAACGATTTAAGCAGCAATTTTGTGATTTGATTTTTGCCTTGTGCTAGACCTCTGAGAACAGTGGGGTGATTTTAATTTGTTTTGGGATAGTTATTGTTGTTTGGTTAGTTTTTATCTGAGTTTTGCTTTGGTAGCAGCAGTAGTTTGGGGCAGAGCCTATGAGGTTCATTAGTGCTGATGAAGCAAAAAATTTCCAAAGTTAAAACTGAAGAAAAAGGAGAGCAATGTAGGAAGTTGTCTGCCTGGAAATGTCTGCCTGGAAAAGATGGAGGAATTTTCCTTGGGCAAATATTTTAACCATTAAAGTGGTGAAGTGGATGTCTTGAGCTCTAGGCTCAACCCTTTCATTGATTTGTGGCATGTCTTAGAGAAGTTAACATGTCTGTGATTCTATTTTTGAAAACTTCCTCAAGGCCCTTGATTGAAAGGTAACTAGCACAGGATTCTTCTTACCTTGGTGATAAGGCCAGTGTACTGTGGTTTCTTCTCATTCAAGATGATGCCGATGGCACAGGGGATTAGCATCAGCACCAGGGAGGTGATTATTCCTTTGTAAGGTACCTTGCCCTCCAAATCACCCTCATACAGTCCTCCCGAGTACAGGTACAGAAGCAGTGGCATTAATCCAGTTGCCAGGACCATGGAGCATGCAGTCATTACAACACTGAGATGAAGAAAGGACCCCTTAGTAGAAGAAGAGCACTTTTTAAAAATGGAGTATGCCAATCTGATTACTTGCCTGGACAGATGATTGTAATAGAAGACTTTACCTTGCTTTTTCCCAACTTGTCTCAGACCTCCCCAACATCACTGTCAGATTGTAGAAGGATGTGATATGCATGAGAAGGGAGAAGATGACTCAGGTTTCATACATGCTGAGAAAGGGTATACACATACCCGTGACAAGGGTACAGTTCACAGTTCAGAAATTCACAACTGAGAGAAAAAGTAATACTTTGTATTTTTGTGCTGGATCTTGTTTTATTACTAGGGTTTGTTGGAGAGTGTTGTTCTGCTAGTTCAACATCTCTCACTGATGCAGCCTCTTCAGGCAGCATGATCAGTTTACACAGAACTGCATGTATAGACACAGCATATATATATGCTCTATGTACTGCTACCTGGAGATGAAAAGTGTTCCTGCACCCATGTAATCAAGAGCAGCACGCTAATGATTCAGAGAAAGGTACAAAGTCCCATTGTAAAACAGGGGCAAATTAACTTACCGAGCAATATGGGTGCTTTAAAAATGTTTTGGATTTAGTATTTCAGTCTTTGTCCAGCTTCTTGGGGCCTCCTAATGTTGATTAAATTAGTTTCTGAATCAGCCATATAACTAGATTGGCCTGGACAATGAACAGGTACATAGCTTTCCTTACCTGAGGTTCATGTCCCCTCTCAGTGCCAGGCTAAAGACGTTGGAGAGGTTTCCCCCTGGGCAGCAGCCACAGATGAGGATGGCCAGGGATTCTGAGGTGCCCATCTGGAAGAGCTTGCCCAATATGAATGCTGTCAAGGGCATGATGCTGTATTGAGCCAATATAGCTATTGCCACACCTTTAGGTCTCCTGAGGTGAGTTGTGATCTTGGCTATCTCCATTGTACATCCCAGAGACACCATGATGACCAGGAGGACAGTGATAAGGATTACATTCAGGGCTGTGTCCACAGCCTGCTGTCCAAATGCAAAGGGTGGTGCCAGACTGGCCAGGGAGGTGCTGCTCTGCATGCAACCTGGGCTCCAAAGTTCTGGGCTATCAAAAGCTCCCTTGGTCTTGTTCATCCTGCTGAGGGCTTTGGAGGTCCCTTCTTCTGTAAGTGGCTGGGAAGGTGAGGGAAGGATTGATTCAGAAATCCAAATAACATTAAATTAATGGAAGCAAAACATGAGCTCTCTTTCAGGATACCAGTCTTAGCCTTCAGCACCTGTTGAAACAGAAATCTGCATTTAGAGCAATCAGCTGTGAATCCCATTCATTCTGGAAATCTCCTGTGCAGTTTGTGTATCTTCTGCTCTGGTCCTCCACTTCTTCCAGCATCCACCCTCACAATGAGACAGCTGGTGAGAGCAAGAGGGAGACAGCTCAAGGTGGGTAGAGAAGACAGGTAAAGATTGCACTTCATACAAATGAAAATGAACCAGAGCTCCTGTCATTCACAAGATACTGCTGAGGCCAATACTTGAAAACATGATGCATCCAGGGTACTTTGTTTTTAATGAGATTATAAAATACTTATTCTTCTGGCCATAAATAAAGTTTTTGATAGCGAGGTCTAGGAAGATATTACTACGTGGATGAGTAATTTCTCTAGTAAACTCTTAGGGGCCTTCATGTCTCTTTTCCTGATGTGCTAAATCTGACACTGTCTAGAAATTTTTTGGTTGCATCTAGGAATTAATTCTCCAAGCCTTACCAACACTGAAAATATTATTCCCTCCTTGGCATTGAGGGAAGGTTCTGCATGGTAGATACCTCAACTGACCTCTGCAGCGCAAGGCTGGGCCCCATGGGCACAGCAGTGCTGCATTCAGGACCTGGGGTGTTCTGCATTGTGATCCAGCTGGGGCTGCAGACATCACACAAACTCTCCAAGCAAAGCCAAACAGGCAGCTGTTCCCCACCCCAGACTGGTACCTGCAGCTGTTCCCCACCCCAGACTGGTACCTGCCCTGTGCTTTCAGTGCAAGGCTGCATGGCATGGCATGCACTCAATGCTCTGGTGTGCTGGGAAGCAGGGCCTGGGCAGCTGGTGCTGGGGCAGGAAGAAGGACTGGAAAGGTGATTGATCCTCCAGCTTCTGCAAGGGTGACTGCTGCTCATCCTGCCACTGCTCCCTGTCCCTGGCTGTAACAGGGGTTGTGCTTCCCTACACCCGCCATGCCCTCAGGTGCCATAATTCCTGATCCCTCAGCAGGTTTTGCCTTCATCTAAGGCATTTATTGCCTTCAGACTGACCTGAGACATCCCCTAGGTCAAGGGAGGCACTCTAGAAACAGAGCTGAGCATGTTAAACTAGAGCAAAGTGGATGCTGTTACCTTAGTGCCGGTGGATGTGGCTGTAGGAAGCTTTGGCAGACCACCTGCTGCTCCGTCCTTTCCTGGCTGGGCTTGGTGAGTGCTGGTACTCTTCAGTCCTCCTGCTTCAAGAAAATCCCCCTTGGTAAAATCCTGTCCTCTGCTTGCAGGATATAAAGCCTGGGTCTGAAAGAGCCTCACAGAGAGGGAGGTTGCTGTTCTTTGGTAGTTGTACTAACAGGACTGGGGAAGGGATTTTAACTGAGGAGATTTGCTGCACTATGGCTGAGCTCTAATTCCTTTGCTGAGGGGTATTACGATGCTGCAGTAGCATGCCCATCGCTTCTATTCATCTGGGAGCTCAGCAGGCCCAGCCTCTGCAGCCCTATTGCTCTGGAAACATTGCTGGAGGCAGGCAGGAATGTCAGAGCTGTTCTCTGTGTTCCTCCCCACTTGCTCTTGCTTTGGTTGGGAACTTTGTTTTCCAGGCTGGCAGCCAGGCTGGAAAAGCACCAACAAGAGCTCAGGAGGCCAGCACAGGCATTCCCATCGGGTGGGAAGGAGCAGTGCCTGTGGCTCTCAGTGGCTCTGCACATCCATGCCCATGGCTTTTCCTACACCTTTGTGAGCACCACACTGCCATTCTTGGGAACAAGGGGCCCTCCAGTAAATCACAGGTGGTGCCTTGAGCCCCCTGTGTCACTGTGGTGGCACAGTAGTGCCTTGGCTCACTGCTGGGCTCTGGCTGAGCAGGTGGGGTGAAGGAGGCCTGCAGCACTGTGTGCATTTTGATTTTCTGTAGGCATCTGCAAGACCACCAGGCACAAGCAAGGGCTGCCCAAGTAGCACATGGGCAAGATCCGTAAGAATTAAGATAAAGTGCAGGAGCAAAGCCCACAGCAATTCTTTAACTCTGTCCCTCTCTTCAGGATTTTTTCCCCCTGTGAACCCCCAGCCTTCCTAAAGAAATGCTTGTTTTTCACCATGTTTGCCTTTCAGCTGTGTGCTGAATTTGGTAAGAAATGTAGAAAGAGTCAAGGCAAGCAATAAAGTGCTTATGAAGTGCTACTGCCTCAGCAGCACCTCCTCTTCCCCTAAACTCAGTGTAGCTCAGGTTTTTAAAATGACAATGTTCTAACATTCTCACCCTTTTCAGGACTGTAGAAGAATGTTTAAATGACTCTAATAATTAAAAAAATGTCTACTAATTGTTCATTGTTCAAGCATTCCTACTGGTTCCTGGTAGTTAATGGAAGAGACGGGTTGAAGAAAGCAGAGTAAATTAGCATCATTATTTCACTCTGGTTCATGCTTGGACATTTACTTATTTGACGTGGGCACCAGAGCTGGGAGTTTGCATTTAAGTGTGGCCAAAGAGCTGTATCTCAACTGTAAAGCTGCTCTCCCCGCGGCAGGACGCGGGCGGTGGGATGGCTGAGGGAAGGCTGGAGGAAGCAGTGTGCTCCCACGGCGAGGGCAGCGGGCCCGGCTGTGGCACAGCCACGCTGCTGGCTGACCTGGGGCCCAAGCATCGGCCTTGCTTCAGGGGATGCGTTCGCCCTGCAGAAGCCAGGCTGTTTAACCCCTGGGCAAAGCGCGCCTTTCCCTTCCTCTGGCCACTCCCTGGAAGGGCTCAGCTCCTGAAAGGTCAACTCCCAGGTGCTCTTGCAGTGCTGTCCGCCTGTCAGTGCCAGCTGAGGGGAGCTGCAGCAGGCGGGCCCGGCGCAGCGCTGGCCCCGGCCTGGCCTCGCAGCCGCGGCGGGTCCTGCCCGGCCCGTGCCGCTGGAGGGCGGTGGTCGCATGCCCGGCGAGGAGAGCACACCGCCCAGAACACACCGCCCAAACACTGCTTAGGTCGCCTTCACGGGGTAAGATACTCCAAATTCACAGCTACGGTCTAATGCAGCAGGCATCAAGCGATGCTTAGCAAGCCGGAGGCATTGAAGGAAGTGTTAGAAAAGAATAAGAAAATGTATACGACTTTGCAGACTTCCCGTTGGAGCTCAAAATGAGCTGTGTTGTGGATTTCTTTTTTTTTTTTTTTTTTTTGAAGGAGTTAGTGGTTCATGCTTTCAAAATGCAGCTTCATAAATTCATCTGATAAATACAAAATGGCTTATGTGCCCCTTTCAGCGGTGGGAAGTTGAAGTGCAGTTTCTTAGTTTGCAGCTGGGGTCATCATCTCTCCTGTGTTTTTACAGAATTTAATATAACCTGAGCTCAGTCCAGTGGCTGCCCAAAGGCCGTGTTTCAGCAGATGTGCCTGGCAGGAGCAGTGGTGCTTGATTATGTCAGATTTCACACTGCTGGCCCACAATACAAGATGTATCTTTGACCTGGGGTGCCCACATTTTGCTCAGGTAAGATTTGTGAAAACAGCGAGAACTGTACTGTTACGTGCTTGGCTAATCAATTTGCTAATTTCTGTGTGATTTTGAGGCACTTTGCCCACAACAGCCCTGCCCACATGTGGGCACTATGCTGGAGTGGGAATGGAATAAGGAGAGCTTCTGCAGAGACAATCATGGCTTGCAATGACTTGTTCCAGCTGTAGCTGAGGGCTTTGTCCCAGCTGGAGACTCAGGGTGGACTCAGCAATGTCAGCCAGAGCATGCCCCAATTGGCCAGCAGCGAAAAAGAAGCTTGCTCTGATGCCTCTTCTCTGTCAGATTATTTTAAATTTGAGTTTGCTAGGCAGGTAGGCATTGTTTATACCCTGAGCAGTGTAGGAAGCTCTGTAGAAAGAAATGCTGCTCCTGGGAGTGTGAGGTGCTTCAGTCATTTAGACCAACATTTCTATCATACCAGTACACTGAATCTTCCTCTCAATTTCTAGAGTGAGTGCTGGCTTTCCACCAGCACTGGGAAATACCTAAGGGCCTTGGTGGGTGGGAAGGGTCCTACCCCATCCTTCCAGTGGTGATACTACCCTAAGGGATTTTAAGTTACTTCAGACAGAGAGCTCTGGAGAAGGGTTATGTTTATGGTAGGCAAGCCCAGGTTGCCATGGATTTCTGGCTGCTGTGATAGATTTTCTGTTTCCCTGAGGAACCTGTAGCAGTGGCCAGTGTGATGATACATGGCAAAGACTGTTTTCCCTTGATGGGAAGCAAGCTGCAGGTCTGGGGCAAAAACCCCCCTGCTGACGGGTTGAGGGGAACACTGGGGGCACCCCATATTCCCAGATACAAAGGGTGTCTCTGTTTTTCCTACGTCTGCCTGCAGGAAGGGTGTCAGTGTGGTATTGAAGCAGATTCACCTCAAGGGCAGATTTTTTATGAAAAACTCTACAGAAGGAAGTCTGTTCATGTCTGTGATGCTTATTTTTCTCTGTAGGAAGAGATTTTTTAATTGTCCATTGTAGTTAGTTATTTACTGTGTAATTAGTGGGTCTAGTTATTATTGAATGTTTCATTTCTTTAGGGACCAGATGTCAGAGACAGCTTCAGAAAAATAGGATTTGATAAAATGCTGTCAGCAGGACATCTCCCTAAACCTGTCTCCAATCTGTATAGCCTTGACTGTTGCTCTTAGCTTCAGAGGAGAAATGAACCTTGGCTACTTTTCTTTGACCTTTGCAGGGTGATAACCTTAGAGAAAATTCTGTGTTCTGTCTGGGTCATGTGAGAAGCCTCTTTGGCGTGAGCTTGTGAGAGCTGCTGTGGGCAGCAGAAGGTTGCCCAGTTGTTTGCCTAACTTCCAGCTGTGGATGCTGTACACCTACAAAAGGCAGTTGCACCTTCAGCTGAGGTGAGTGTGCTTCTTTTGATCAAACTTATATTTTAAATAATTTCATTCGGTAGGTTGTGCTCAAGTTCTAACGTCATAGCTTTAAAGTGCTCAGTTTGTGACATGCACTAGTCCTTCCTACATAATGAATATGAAGATTTAATACAGGAGATGGTTAGGAAAATGGAAAGTAAGAAATAAGGTGTTCAGGAATAGCCAAGGATTAATGAGAAAGTCTGAGACCCTTATGCATGCACAGAAAGGCTGGTGTGAAAGCCTGGCTCCCACAGGACACTCACTGGGGTGTCCTGGGTGATCCAGCCCAAGGGAGCACCACGAGTGGGCATGGAGGACAGCGAGGATTCACAAGGCAGCACCATAGCTAAGGGGCACGTGAAACCACCTCCCAAGGAATGTTTGAAGCCTGGATAGTCCTGGACTGCTGGCCAAGCTCTTGTGATCTACAGTCCATCAGTGGAGAAATCATAAATAGGTATCTGTGTGTTCAGCAGCACTTGGATATGGGGATCTGTTTGTTTACAGCATGAGCTCTGTGAGTGCTCAGCGCTGTGGCTATGCCACTGCTTTTTAGTTTGCATTTATGCACTCCCTTTACTTTGTTCCCTTTTTCTTCAACTTGTACTTGTTGTGACTGGACTCTGACTCAGCCTGAAGAGGCAGGATGTGCAGAGTTTATGGTCTTCACTTGCAGGGCAAAAGAGCTGGACTTATTTCCTTGCTTAGAATTGTGCTGTAAGACACAGGCAAGCCAATTTATGCCTCTCTTCCACCATCCTGCTAAAACCCTGTTACTGCCTGCCTGGACTGAGCTATTGGCTTTTTTGCGTGGTGCAGATGTGCCACAAAAATTTCAAGAGGACTGTTGAAAACCCTTTGCTTGTTTGTGTACTTTACCCATCTGCCGTCTTTGGCAGCTCCTTAGGCCCATGTGGGCTGAGGTCTGTCTAGAACAGCAGCCTCTGGGTGTCTGGATCCCAGTTTGGGTGCCAAACATATTCCTATTCCTCATGAATGTTTTGCTGAGTTTCTGGGCTGGTGGAAAGCTTGTGTAGTAGGCACTGCTGTGTTATTGGTATTCCTGTGGTCAGCCCCTGTGCTTGGGGCCTCTCCAGGCACCCAGGCAATGGCAAGGCAAACCCAGCAGTGCAGTGCTTTTGTCTTGCTTTAATTAATTAGAGTAGGACACAACTATTAGCAGAGTGTTTTTGTTTCCATTTGTTCATTCTGACAGCAACCAAAGGAAGCCATTATCTCTGTGAGAGGATGTTTCAGCAAGTGTTATGGTAAATAAAGCTAACAGGATCAGTGCAAAGGAGAGGATCCCATTCTCTTAAGGACAGCAATCGATAATCAGGCTGTTACATGCCAAATCCTTTCAAGAGGCATGATAGCGAGTTCACACTCAGATCAGCCTTTAATCTTGGAGGATCACTGACCTCTTTACTGGCTGATATATTTCCCACTGTCTACCTGCTCTGTAACACAGGTCTCCCTGTAAGACATGTGGCAGTTCTTTCAGCACCTTTGGACACAAAGAGAATAAGTTGATGGCACCCACCTGCCCCTTTTGGCAAAGGCATTTCTGTATGGATCAGGCTACAGATGGGAGGCCATGTCTGGGCTTGACACTGGATAATGTTTAACAGCCTTCCCTGCTCCATGAGCAGCAGCAACATTGAGCAAACCATAGGGTCCGAGAAACTGTGTGCTCCTCTGGCCCCTAAGGCAGGGAGAGCAGCCTCAGTTTTAACTTTCCTGCAGCGCTTGGCTGCAAGCAACATTATTATTGGAAGCAAAATGACACTGAAGACCTGTTCTTCATGCTGACAAATAAAATACTTAAGCAATGTGATGTTGGTTAAAGCATCTTAACATTTTTTTGTGCAACCCTGGAGAAAAATGACGAGACTTATACTGCAGGGTATTCTTTCTTGAGATCTCCAGTGTTTCCTATACTCCTCATTTTAGTGTAAGTCTTTTGATCTTTGTTGTTTGGCATGAAGGTGTGGGCATTAGGTGAGCTACTCAATTTTATTTTATAAAAAAAAGAAGGTTGTAGCCCTCAGGGATTTGCAGAAAAGCTTGAAAATGTGATCATAAACTTCAGGAAGCCAGAGTGCAAGTAGGAAAAGCTCAAATGTTTATAATTTTCTGTTAAAAACAGAACAAAATGCCTTGCAATTTTAAAGCTGTGATTCTCTGGAGCCTGATGCATAATTTTTGAGTATGTGGGGTTGGCAGTGCTGGAAAGGATGCTTTTCTCTCCCCAGATAATATTTTTCTGCTGGGAATTTTAATTTCCAGCTTTAACTCTTTCTGCACCTTTTTCTTGGCTGGCCTCTCCTGCAGTTGAGGAGCCTCTCCCATCTCTGGGGTCTTGGAAGGGCAGCCAGAGAAGGTGACAGTGGCCAGGATTCCCCCAGTGGCAGAGGCTGGGCTGCCCTGCCTGGTTGTGTCTGGCCACATCCTTCAGACCTGCTGGGCAGCAAAACCTCTCCAAGGTCTTGCAGCCTGCTGTCCTGGTGGGGAAGGTCCAGGGAGCTCACCAGGGGCAGGAGCACCCCTTGTCCCCCTCTCAGTTGCAGCCAGGGTGTGAACAGCTTGGCTTGGAGAATTATCTCCCACCTGCAAAGCTTGCTGTAGGGATGTGATCTTCCCTGAGGACTCATGAAGGACAGGGGCTCTTTCCTCCAGGGTCTTGTTTGCATGGCTGGTGACTCCTGTGAGCAGGCCCCCAGAGTGACCCTGCTCTCAGCAGGGCACAGAAAGGCATGGTGCCTTCCCAGAAATCCTGCAGGGATACAGCGACACTGCTGGGCTCTTCCCTCTGCTTCTCCCTTCCCAAGCCACCTCCCTTGGACACTGCTCTTTCATATTTTTAGAAAGCACAGTTGATGTTTTTCAGTGCTGGCTTTGCACGTCAGCAGCCATTGCACAATGAGCTCTCAGGGGCCATTTATTTCACAAGCAAGGCTTGTACCCTGTGACAGTGTTTTCCGTCACCTCCTCCAGAGCACTCTGGGCTCTAGCTGCTTCAAAATGGCAGCTATTGTTCAGTGTCCCATGCCCTGCTTGAAATCAGGCCTCCCCCAGACATGCTTCAATAGCTCTTCTCTGTGATCTATTTATCCCCACGTGCTGTCAGGGGAAGTGGGGAAGGGCTCATTCCTGTTTTAGGGACCAGTGCACCAACATGCTGCAAGCAGCCCCTTTCTCTGCCTCCCAGCTTTCCGAGCTAGTCCTAATTTAATCTAGTATGAGCCCCTTGCAGAGCTGGAGGATCTGGAGGCTGGCCATGCTCACTTTAACAAGGTCTGTGCTGCATGGGCACGGAGCAGCCCATCCTTTACAGAATGATGCCTGCAAACGGGAAGGTTATTATTTAAATTTATTTTAAAAAAAAAATCAGCCCTCTGGATAAAGGAGGACAACAATGAGCAGCACTTTCTTTTACAGCTAGAGGATGACTGTGGAGACTGGGGGAGAAATTTATTACCTTTGGTAAGAAAATTGGCAAGACAAATAGAAAACTTCAGAGGCTGCATGCTGGTTGGGCCAAATCTGGATGCCCTCCCTCACTGGCTGGGCTTGGGGACTCTGTATGTTAATATGGTGCACCCATATTAACATTGTATATCCATCATTTCCCACAAAAATATCTTACTACACAGAGCTCGTTTCTCCACCCCTCTATTGTAAGCACCTGTGAATCATGTGGGTCCTGTGGAACCAACCTTAGCTAATCCACGGCACCTCTAACTAATCTTTCAGGGCTCTGACTGTTTTCACATTTTCCCAGCTGGGCTGAGCGCCCTTCCAAATTGTCAGCCTGGTGCCACCCACACTGGTTTATATTCCCTGCGAAATACAGTTGTAACTATTTCAATTACAAGAGACCTCGAAACTATAAATGTCTCCAAAGTTGTGAAGGATGCCCCAGTCTGAGACCACAATAATCCTGCCTCCCTAAATTTTTCCCATAATATTTTCCTGAATTTGCCTGCATCTGATACTTCAGCTGGAATGATGTATTCCATTCCACATGTACTTCCAGCATGTGCACATCTGCATGGCACACTATCTGCTTCCCCTGACATGATGCCCACACTTCCAGACTATACCAGGACTCTTTTCTCCCACTAAGGCTTCTCCCTAGGCAAACACCTGTTTTGGTTTGTCCTGTTCCTCCCTATATTTGCTCATCCAGTTTGAAAATAAGCTCTCCATAACCCAGGATGTTATTCGTGTTTGTTTTGGGCTGGTTCAGGGTTTTGCTAGCAAAGAGGGCACAATTCTTGCAGGTTCTTAGGACAATGTGCTTTATTTCAGGCACAAGCAAACCCGTTGCACATAGCATGTGCAGTGCTGCATTCACCCACAGAGGTATATAAAGGGTAATGATAATGCTGCCCAGAAGGCTAACACATCAAAGGCTAAGGAGCAGTTAAAATGTATTATGAGCTGTTGGCAGTGATTGTGGGGGGTATTCGTGTGTTGCTGATTTGGACGGCCCGAGTAAATGAAAACCCTCTGGATTAATTGGTACACCAAAGAGCTTTGGAGGAAAATGGAGGCTGACGGAAAATGACAAACACGGGAAAACACAGATAGCTGGGTGTGCTGACCTGCTGTGGGGCACTGCTGATTAACTTGCAGCTCCCTACTGTGCCCTGGAAAGCCAGGCAGAGCTGGGGGTGCCCTGCCAGCAGCTCACCCAGCCCTTTGGTGTGAGCGGACTGAGCCCCACAGGCAGCATTTGCAGTGCTGCTATTGCAGCACAGCCAAGTGGGTAGTTAGAGGTGAGACTTACCAGGTGTCTTGTGACACCTGGACACCACGGGACAAGAGTTTAATTACTTTTAATGATGTGGGGTGGTGGGGGAGGGAGAGGAGGCCGTGTGGTGCCTGGTGTCACAGAGTAACTGAAGCCAGGAACTTCAAAATTAATTTGCACAGAATCTGCTGGCTGAATCAAATGACAACCAGAACTGAATTGTATGCTCCCATCTGTAGCTAGATACCCATATTCCAACTACTATTCTGTGGTTTATTATTGACACTTTAATTTTACATAAATGGCATCTAACCTAAGTGTTACAGTGGCAGCCATACAAACTCCAATCGTACCAGCTCAGTCACAAGCTAATTGAGCAGCTGGAGCAGGAGCACTCAACACAGCACCAGGTAAGTCATGCCCTTACAGACCACCTGCCTAGTGGTTGGGGCAGGTATCCTCATGCTGAAAATAGTGGTCAGCTGGGGGTCTTTCATACATCCACACTGGGGCTGCAAAAGAGGGTCCCTGTCTTCTTTCTGATCAGCAGCTGTGTTCACCAATGGGTTTCTAAAAGAATTGTGCCTAAGCCAACCTGCCACAATTTGTGTTGGTATCAGTGATCTCTCACCTGGACATCACATGGCTCATCCTGCCAAGTCATGGTCTGACCTACTTATTGCTCACTCTGGTAGAGACACATTTTTACTGGGACACCTCCAGTTTGGGTGGTTTTCTGTTCTGTTCTGCCAGTTCCTCCTGCAGCTCAGGAGTTTGTTTCATTCCTGTACTCAACTCTGCACTTTGCATATTTCTCTCTTGCAGACTTGAGGAATCCTTGTCATGGGAAGAAAAGCACAGAAGGTGATGTGCCTCTGGTCACCTGGTGATTTACAAGGTCTCTTTCTTCTCTCATCATTTCAGGGCATGGAAGAGGGGAAGAAAGGCTGCTCTAACTGGCAGGTTGTCCCAACCATGTGTCCTTCTGGCAGATATGTGGGTGTGATGGGGATTGAAGGTAAAACAACACAATTCCAGAGGGGTCTCTCTCTGTCCTTTTCCTAAATATAGTTATAAGAAAACTAGTCAAGTAAAGTTAGCAGAAAGACAGAGAAGGAAAGCGCGTTGCTATATGCGCAGGTAGGATTGCTCCTCTCCCCAGGACCTTGACCCAAGCCTGTCAGGCTCCTGTCTTGTCTCCCAGCTCATTGTCACAGATTATTTAAAACATGGCCCAGCTCTGCAGCCTCTGTCACTACCCATCCCACTGTCCTTCTGCTGGCAGTCTCCTCTTCTGTGGGTGTTACAGGAAAAAATCTTGCCTTCTACTTGTGTTGGGGGGCATTGTAGCAGGGTGGGAGAACACATTTTTAATATAGTGAGGCCATGAGAATGAGCATCACCAACTTTTTTTCTGACATGATTCTGAAATATTTCTTGCTTTTTCCATAAATCTAAGACACATATAAAGAATCTGTTTTCAGTCTTGAAGCTGAAGTCAAGCATCAATTTCAAAATCTATTTTTAAAGCAAATAGCATTGTAATTTACAATGTTAAACTTAAGTTTTTTAAGTGCTCTCATCCTTGGAAAAAAGAGAACACTTCATTTTTTGGTGACTAATGATGAAGTGTTTTCTAAAGGTGACTGAGCATAGCACAAAATGTCCTAAATATATTTATTAGCTTATCAAACGTAATTAATTGAATTTGGTTGCTAATGGCTATGACTTTGCAAGTGAAAAGCACTTTTGGTTAGCTAGACAGTTTCTTATCAAAGAATAAAAAGCCAACATTAAAACATATGCAGCTTACTGAATAATCATGTTATTTGTCAGACAAGCAGAAGTATCATCACTGAAGTGCTCCCAAAAGCCAAATTGGGTAATACACATAATTAGGCCCCATTTGATTAGATGTGTGCCCATGGTAACAGCCACACTCAAGTTCCATATATTAGTACAGTCTTGAAATCATTTTCAAGGGGGATGATGGCAACATCTGAAGCTTCACTGAGGAGACTTTTGGAACATAACCTACACACCAATTTTCTCTGTTCCTGTGGTTATTTTTTATCTTATTATCTTCTATTTTTAAAACAACGCATACCTTGGTTCTCAAAGGGGATAAACTGCTTCCTTGAAGTGTCAGTACACTTCTGTCCCTACAAGGAAGATCTCTTACTCATGTTCATCGCATAAAGCCTAAAACCTTCCTATATTTAGGGATGAAACCCAGCAATTGGCAAGGCTGCTGCAAGCTGTTTCTACGAGGTGGCAACAATCATCACCCGGAAGGCAGCCCATCTCAGGTCTCAGAGGAGATCCACTCTCCTCTTGCAGCCTGGGACAGCCCTGTGGTGGGTAAAGTCTTCTGCATGTTCTTTTAGCCTTTTGCAGGAGCCTTATGAAGAAACTGCAACGTCCCAGCAAGAAACTGCTTTTGCATCAGATACAAGCCTCAGAGAGCCTGTAAGCCCTGAGCTACTGCCAACCCACAGGGAATGAGTCCAGAGGGTACTGTTTGGGCAACCATGAAATGCAAGGAAGTGTTCAGTAGATGCAATATTAATTGTCCCTGCAGCTTATTTTTACATGCTTAGAGGGTGAATGAGTTTGGAAGTGTTGGAGAGAGTCAGAGAATTAGCAGAATGAAATATTATTATGCGTTATTTATAAAAAAAGAGAGAAATATATCTCCTGGTGCAACACTGTATGTCCAGGGATGATGATAGGTGCTGCTTTTGCAGAAATGCCAGCTGGAAAATATTTAAAAGAAGGTTTTTTCCCTCAGTAAGGAAGAGACCAAGATATAGAAAATTCCCCCAGGTGAAGTACCAGGGAATGACTGGTGTATAGCAGGGAAACTGAGGCAATGGGTGCTGAGAGTCTAGCAGCAGAGGAGCTTAGAGTCTCAGTCCTGGCCAGTTTGGTCTAGAGGGCTAAGGTGTTATGTGGCTAATCTGGTCATGTCAGCTATCCTACCAGTGCAAGAGAGCCACAGTGGACCCCTTACAGTGTCCTCAGCTTATAGGAACAAGACAGGACCTGGTACCAGGAGACTCTGAAGATATGTCATGGAGAGGAAGTCAACATTGAAAGACTGTGAAAATTAAATGTACAAAGATGTTTTAGAATGCCTTGTAGCTTTTTGAAAGAAGAAGGCTATCCTAAGCAAATGGGAAACAGAACAGCTAAAAAGCTTTGGTGGGCAGAGAGGGAGCACAGGGGAAGATTTTATTCCCTGTTACTTGGCACAGAGAACTCCTGGGAGCATTTTCTCTAAGGGGCCAGTGACACAGCCAACCATATTTGTAGCCCTCAGCTGGACAGCAAGAACACTGTAGGAGAGTCCATACAAAGTCATCAAACTGTTACTGGATGCAGCGTTAGGATTACACTTACTGAGGTGAAAGTAGATACATGGATCCACCTTGGGCATGCAGTGCATGATTAGGAGCATGTCATCTTTCTCCATATTAGTGTGTTCTTAATTATGCTCAGGGGAGAGGATCCTCAGCAATATAAATTAACATCATAGGTCAAATTATGCTGAAGCTGTGAAATTCCTACACCCTTCCCTGTTTTTTTTTAAAGTACATGCTGTTTTTAACACTTGTTCCCAAAACAGGAGATTATTCAAACCAGTTTCTTGTTATTCACATCAGCATCAAACTATGAGGCCTGAAATTAGTCAGACCAAACCCTGGGTCTGCCCTGGAGGAGAGCAGGAGGACTCTAAACTGGGGTGTGTGTGAACCCTGTGGTGATGGTAGAGATGGCTGTGCCAGTCCTAAACACCCTGTTTTAAGGTACCTTGTGGACAGCCACCACCTGTGTTTGACAGTGCACTTGTACTGAATATTCCCAGGCATGTGGGACCTCCTGCAGACTGAAGGGTATTCTCTGATCAGGGGGCTGGAGTCCTGGCAGCTCTTTGGTGGTGAAACCAGCCCTGAGAGAGTCCTGGGGGTGCCACTGAAAGGCAGGGTGGATGTGCTGTGTGTGGGAGTGATAGTGCTCACACACACATGCACGTATAAGCAATATTGGTCCCTCCTGTGATAAATGGCTCTAACTACAGTTTTGTGAAATTTTGAATTTCTGTTTTTCAGAACAGAACAAACTGGGGCAAAAATTAGGAAAAATTGTTTCCTGGAATTATAACAGTCATGTTCAGAAATGTTTCCCTGTTCTGTTTTGACATTTTTTTGGATCAAAGTGAAGCATTTTGACATTTCTGAGGTAGGAATGTTTTGTTTCAATTTGTTGAACTGACATGAAATGTTTAGTTTCAAGTCTGCTTACCATTAAAATAGGCAGTGCCTTTCCTTGGGTTTGGGTCCCATTCTCTCCTCTGGGCTGTGCTCCTTGGGAGCTCTGCCTGGCTCCCATAAAGCTTGGGCAAGGTCCACGTTGTTCTCAGTGAGTGCTCAGCCACAAGCCCCAAGCACAGGAAAAAAAAAAAAAAGGCCTTTTCGGGAAAGTTCCTTTCCATGAACTCAGCTGAAATGAAAAAATCTGTGGCAGTTGAAGCAAAGTGCTCGGCTCCAGTTCACTGTGACAAAACATCATTTCTTGTCAGCAGCATCCCTTTCTTCCCATAGGCACTTTGTGTGTTGCAGAAACTGTTAGGTGTTGATGTGATCTACACCAATAAGCTCCAGAAGGTCTGCAGGCTGGATGTAGTGGAGGAGCTGCCCTTTGGTGTTGGTTCAGCAGATTTCCCAACAAGCGAAAGACCCCATTTGCCTGCTTGGGGGCTGGCTGGGGCTGGGGCAGCCTCTGGTTCAGCTATCCCCAAGGGAGCTGAGGAGGCTGCAAAGGGACAGGAGTGTCTTTTGGGAATTCAGCACTCTTTTCTGCAGATGGCTCTAAGGTCTTCCTGGGGTTTCTGATGAAATTTACCTAAAAGTCAGTTCAGAAGTTGCTTTGGTTCATTCTCAACAGCTCTTTATAGGCTGAAGCAGATCCTACTACTTACTGTGAGGGATAATTGAACTCCTTGCCCTCCCCCTTTCCTGGGCAACAGCTTCAAAAGATCTCTGATTTTGCTCACCAATCAAGCAATCTCATTTGCAAAACAACTGCAAGGGCCCTGCAAAAGCAGAAGGACAGCTCCTTTGTTAAAGAGTGCTTTTTGGTGACACAAAGGAATCGTAAAGGTGATGGAGCTGCAGACTGGACAGCCACGTTTCCTGGACTGGACTCCCTCCCCCTCCCAGCTGAAATTTCAGACCCCGAGTCTAAGGATTATGCAAGGCTCGAGCCCAGTGAGAACAAGATGCACTGCAACTATTCTTAGCTCCAAAAATTATTCCTGGCTCTGCTTTGAAATCTGAACCAGGGTTAATTTCTCTCCCCCTTCCCCCGGCCTGTTTCCTCTCCTCTTTCATGTACCTATTTGCATAGACTGTCATCGTTAGAATTTCCATTAAAATTGAAAGCCTCCTTCCTGCATGTCACCTCTCGCAGCCCCCTTCCGCTTGCCCTGTGTGACTTTTGGAGGGCTGGAGAGCAAAGGTCCTGTGCTAGCATCGCCTCTGAGCCCTGCCTTCCCCCTGCCCTCAGTCCTGCTCCTCTGTTGCTATAGGAACATCCATCAACTTGGGAGTGCCAGAGAAAAAGAACAGAGCGTTATCTTAATTATTTAATGATTGATTAATATATGTTTATAGAGCACTTCAAAACAGTGCATAATTTTGTGAATTGTTTATTAACTGGGCAAGTAGTATAATTTGCTGAACATCCTCCACTCTCATTGTTTCAGTGGGAGGAGAGGGTGGTAGGCAGCTTGCAGGTTTTGTAACCGTTATATTACTAAGAGTACTAGTAGTTCTGCTTCAGGAAAATAATTTAAATCAAGAGCCTTTGCCTCAAGTTTTTATAGGCAGGGCTGCTCTCAACACCTGCCTCTAAGGTTGCTCAAACACCTCCATTATAAAAACCTATGTTCAGCTGTTCTTTGGCAAGTTTCACCCACCTGGAAAGAAGGATTGAGTTTACTTCTCCTAAAGGCTGAATAAAAAGAGGAGATAGAGAGTGCTTGCAGCTGGTGGTGAAACATGGCTGGCTGGTATGGGAGCCTCAGTTGTACCACTCTGCTGAGTGATGGTGTTTTTGCCAGAAGGCCACAGAGGCCCTTTGATAAAATTTATGTGCTCTGTGCCTGTAATATCAGGTTGGAAGGACTGTGTAAGCAGGCTCTGTCAGCTGATGAGGCAGGATGGGGCAAGGAGCATGGTGCTGGTGTTGTGGTGTACTGCCGTGTTCTCACATCCAGTTGGGACTGCCAGCTAGACCTATATCTGTAGCCCATGTTGGTTGTAAATCCTGAGCCTGAGCCAGGTAACCTGAAGCCAGCTGAAGCCAGCCTGCCTCTGCTCTCTCCAGCCCCCAGGGCTTCTTCGGGTCTGACTTTCCCTGATGCCTGACTCCTCTCTGGCTTCTTCCCTCTCCTGTTAACAACCTGTGACTCCTGCACAGAGGGACATAAGGTAAATGTAGACTGAAGAGCTCTGTGTCACTAAGCATGGGAGAATCTGGGATGTGCAGCACACACTGCCATGCATGCTTAAGAACTAAGACTTGCAGTCAGCATGATTTTGGTGTGAGCTGTCATGCACCTTGGAGACCTGTAGGGCTGATACACCCTTGGTGTCAGGCCTGATGGTCCTTGTAGGTGAGGCAGGAGGTGAGACAGGATAATGCAATAGAGTACAGGCAGCTGGTGAAAGCTGGTGCTCCCTGCCTGACTCATCCAGGCTCCTTACCTGAATAAGGCCTGCAAGACCATGGCTGCTGTGGTGGAGGATGACTGGGAGGGTAATAATTCTAGCTGGTGCTCATGGAAGGGCTGTTTTTCCCAGGTGCTTGGTATGAATCTCTGAAGACCTGTGATGCCATGGGATAGGTGTTGATCATGTGTGTGATGTGTACTGCGCCCTAGTTTTTAAGAGGAAGTACAGAATGAATAAGGAATGAATAAGGAGACTTTCTAAATGAAACAGATTTGTCCTGGATTCACATTGGTATTTAGGAAGTATTAAAATCTTGTTAATTTTAAGGACTTTTGGACTTCTCAGCCCCTATGAATGTATCTTCTGTAGAGCAATCACCCCATAAAGGTGCCTTCACATGTGGCAGCTGTCCTTCAGGTTTTTTTATGGAGTTTAATTATGGGTTGTTGCAGGAAGGTCTCTGCTCCACCTGAAGAAAGCAGTAGCAGCATTAGGTTGTTATTCTGTAGTAGTTCAGCACTAGAGGGGGATGTAGCACGTGCTTTACATCCAGCAGGTTTCCTATGTACACGCAAAAATATTTTACAGTGGTGTTTAGGAGGAGGCTGTTTCTTTAATTGCCAACATAAAGTTTTTTGTCTTGCAGGAGCAATTTTCTTGCATAGGATAAAAATCAGAGAGGCTGCTATTTGCCAAGCCTTAAAAGACTGTGCTTGTAGTCAATTAATTTTGTTATGTTTCATGTGTGTCTTGGATATTGGGGCCTCAGAACTTTCCTTCAGGCAATTTTCAGGTGTTTTTCTTTTTTTGGGTTTGCTTGTTTTTTGTTCTTTGGTGGGTTTTTTTGGTGTATGGCTGACATGAGCAAACAGAGGCTGCTCTTTAGTTTGGCTATAGCTGTAATGCAGGCTGCTGGCTGGAAGAGTCTGAGCTCTGCCCTTCTTACCAAGGGGACACTTTGTGTGCTGTGCTGTGCAGTCTGTTGTGGTAGCGAGTCCTGCAAGTAGCTGAACAAAGATGTAAAGCCAAATCCACCCAGCTTCACTTGCTTGGAAAGCTGCACATTTCTGTTTTCAGCAAAAATGGCTCTTCAACTTTGAAGAGGTCCCAGTAATAAAAACCAGTTGTCCACTTCATGCATGAGCAAAATACTTGGCAAAAAGAGCTGCTGCCTTGAGGTTTTGCAGAAGCTGGTCAAATTCCTGTCCTCTTGTTTTCCTTCTCATCTCCAGTGAGCAATTCTTATTCCACATTTTACGCAACAGTGCAGGAGTGTGCCAGTGTGAGGAGGTGACTTGCTAGCCTGCTAGCCAGGGTATTTCTCCATGTGCCTTTGGATATGACACTTTGTGAGAAGAGCAACCAGGCTGGTGTATGCCATGTTTATGCACAAACGTGGCTGTAGTAGAAGGTGAGAATGTCAGTTGCTGAAGAAAACCTATATTCAGGCCAGTGGCTAAAGACACTCACAGATCCAAATTTTGGCAGTTTGCTCTATGGGAGATCATCATGTATGCCCCCATGCCCTCCTCTCCTTTCTCCTGCTTGTACCCTGGAATTGCACACGGCTGTGGTTCCCACCTCACATTGAGAGAAATGTCGGCTAGCCAGAAAAGATGTCCCCATTCACATTTCCACACAGAAACTTTTCTTTCCCTACTTTTAGTGCCTGTAATTACTTCTTTACTCCAGTGCCAGCAATCTTCCATCAGGCATCGTTATTAATGGAGAGAAAAGAGAAGGGAAGGGAGGGAGAGAAAGAGAGAGAGTGCCACAAAACTTAATTTAATCGCAGCACCCCATGCTCAATTTAACAGACACAACAGCTCAGAATGGGGTCCCTGTGCAACGGGAGGGCAGGCAGTGGAGCGTCCCTGGAAAGAATTAATTGTGGATGACAATGTGTAAACAGTGCAGATGAATAGGGCATGCAGGTGTGAGGCACCGGGGCCATCCCGGGGACTTTTTCACACGAATTTCAGCTCCTTCACTGCTGACCTGCTCCCGAAAACGTGATTAGTGTCGGCGTTGGGAAACCATTCAGGGTGTCAGGATTTGGCACATATTAACTAGCCCTGGGGAAGAGGGGAGGGAGCACATGGGGGCTATGAAAGGAGGAAGTCTGGCGGACAAGGGGATTGTTAAAGGGCCAGAAAATCCTCATTGCTCTGAGGTGCCCTTGCTGCTTGGAGGAAAATGGAAGGGAGGCGAAGCAGAATAGAGCTCTAAGGCACTCTAGCCCTTACTGAGCTATGTGGAAAACAAGATAATGCATTGTGCAATACTTTTCTTTGAGTGTCCATCATAAATATTAGTGATGTTTGTATTAATGGCTTTTCTTGGCTGTGGCTTTCCCAGTTCTGACACTTCAGCTTGAGAGACAAACAGTCAAAATAAGCAGGAAAGTTAATGACACAACAGTGCTGAGAACAGGAAATATCTCCTGGGTATCATATGGAGGTTGTTCAGAGGGCAAAAATGCAGCTTCATAATTATGTACTCTATATGTACAGTGATACAGACAGGGGGGTTGTACAATGGGCCCAATCTACCAAGCCTGAGGTCAGATGCTCTTAAATTATGCTCCTTGTGCCAGCCTGGCTTTCTGCTTCCAAGTAGGGGAGTTACATGCAGAGAGTAGACAAGGTTACTAGTATCTGTTCCTACTCGTAAGAGTGATGCGAGGGGAAGGATGGAACCTGATGAGGACTGCCATAAATACCAGTGCCCCTGCTGGATTCTATTATGCTTTTTCTTCCTTGCTGGAAATCCTTTCCCTGCCTGCCCTGTGACTTGGGCAGCATGGCAGGAGTGCTGTGTAGGTGCCTCCTGAGATTCACAGCTTTGAGCTCCCTAGACCACTGCAGCTCAAAGAAAAGTTACTCTAATTGCAAACATACTTGTGGATGTGAAGGTGAGGTTGGATTCTTGCTGGCCTGGTGATGAAAAAGGGCATGGCCATTGGTGCTGGTTTGGCAGTGCAGACATCTGTGTGGGTGGCAAAGTAGATCAGCCCCTTCCTAGGCTGTTTCGGCTTGGAGAGATGGAATAGGTGGTGAGGAGGGGACATGAAATATCATTGCAGAAACCATGAAGGCAAGTGTAGAAATCCCACCTCAAATTCAGAATTGGACTTAGTCGCTGTTGGAAAATTACCTGCTTACTTTGCTTAGTAACTCACAATTATAAGACAGACTAGCTCATCATCCTTTTGAGAAAAGGCTGGTGGTGGCCATTGCTGCCTCCAAGGCATATTGTGGGGCTGAAGGAACAGAGAACTTCTGTGCTTGGGTCATGGAAGTTATGCCTTTAGTCCTGATTGTGGCAATTGGAGATTATTTCTGTGGTAAATCTCTGGAAACTAAAAACGGCTATGTGGGAAAATTACTCCTTAAGCACTAAAGTAACCTGGCAATGCCTGTATGCTCAGTTAAATTGTTAACGGGTAAGAAAGTGAATGTGACATGGAAAGCTTAATGTGAGAGGGAATATTGTGAGAAGCTGGCAAAACTTGATTGCCATTAAGCCCAGTGATACCTAGATTAATAAGAAATAATGGCACAGGCTTTATGCAGTACAAGCCTACAGAAAGGCCATGTTGAGTTGTGTTAGTTCAGGCGTGGAGGAGATGGGGCTAAGGGAAGGTCAGTAATTTGCAAGCAGTGAAAATGGGACAGCTGAAGAAAGTGAGGATGTGTTTCCCCAGTCAATTGTGTTAAACTTAAGACCATAGCTCTAGCTTGAAATTTTATAGAATCCTCACACCAGGTGTTGAACATGGTGCTGCATGTGAAATATGCTCCTGTGGTAACAAATTGCCCTTTCTTGTGAGGATGTCCAATTAGCGCAGAGGTTCTCAGGCTTCATGAGAAATCAGAGCAAGGAGGGAAGTTTAGAAGCCATACAGGGATGTAGCCCTTCTCGAGGCAGTTCTATTGTTGTCAGTGGTACCAAGCATGGGGTCTGGGCCTGGCCAGGGTGATGATGATGGGGCTGGGCTCTGGGGCACTGTGATCTTTGTAAAGGTGCTGGTTGGGTTGTGGTGCAGGTGGGAGGATCTGCTGCCCTTCTAGGCTGCAGAAACTCTTGAATACAGGCTCGTTGTGACTGTGAGTTGAGTGATGGACTTACCCACAAAAATCTGAACTGTTTACATTAGAATTCCTGATGCTAGTCCCAAGTTATTGTGCAGTTCATGTTGCTCTTCTTCTTAGTGCTTTTTGCTCACATCAGGTGCCCTTTTTCAGACCTATCAGCTTATTGATAGAGACCTCCAAACATTCTGGGCCATGACTTCTGATCCATCCCACTGGTTTACCAGGGGAACAACTCAGATCTAAAAGCAGATGTAGCTGAATATCAGCTCGGTTGCCTGACTTTTCTTTTTAATGTGAGAATGTGACTTGATATGACAAAAGGAGATATATACTCTTCTCCCAAATCAAGGCAACAATATTGAAAAATCCTAATAACTGTGGGGGAAAAATCTCTGAGGTGGCAAAAGGGATGTTACTTAATATTAAATAAAGACTCAACTGGATAAGTAGTTCAAATTGTGTAGAATTCTTAATGGTGGCTCATTTTAGCTCTGCTAAAAGTCCTCAACTTTCTCTTGCTTTCTCACAAACGCTTCTGCAGTTGATATTGGTTATCATACCTGATGAATTTGATGATATACCAAGTCCAGCTTTGCACATGTTTCTGTGCTGTGAGAGAGCATTCAGCAAAAAAACTTGTCTGCTTTCAGCCTTCTGCCAGTGCCTTGGCTACACTGGAGTTTTCCAAAGTGCTGGTAGATACAGAATCTAAGTAACTTATTTTCCTTGTAGTGAGGCTGGAGCAAAAGCTGTCTTCAGAAGAGGTTACAGCAGGGGGCAAGGAATCAGGAACTCTAGAGTGAGATGGAGCAGTCTGCCCTAGGAAAGACATGAAGCTCTAGGTGCGTAGGGCTACTGGCACCAGGCGAGGACAAACCCTGGATCTGCCAGGGGAAGGAGACTTGGGAACATCGAGAAAAGGCTGTGAGGGTGAATTCACTCAGGCCAATGAGAGATATCTCACAGCTTAGTCCCTGTGGGGTCATTCATCACCTTTTCTTAGCTGGTCTGCTTGCAAATAGTGCTGGTCTGGCTGTACCACAGAAATGCAGTGGTATGGCAACACCGATACAGAGAAATTCTGAAAAGCACAGCCTTTGCTGATTTGTGGGTGATCTGAGATACAATTAAATGTTGTAGAGCTTAAAGACAAGATATGTTTCTCTCAAGTTGGAGATAGATTGACTAATTTCAGTAAAATAAGTCTGTATGAGGCATTCAGCCAATGTTCAGATGAAGTACATTCTGAGTAACTTGCTTTTTTCTGACAAGATTTTGAAGTCTGCATTTATAACTTCTGCTGGGAGTGCTTGCAGAACTTTTAAGCATCACTTCACAGAAAGGCTTGTTGCATGTTTTCTATTTCCTAATCAGTGCTTACGCTAAGGCAGAGGACTTGCAGTACTGATTTCTCAGTGCAAATGGTTTTCCTGGAAAATATTTTTCTTGGGTGTAGACCATGAGTTTGAAGGTAAACAAGGCACCTTCTTTAGTTCCAGTAGTTTAACTGTATTAATTTGAACTGAAAACCAAAAACCCACTTAATCCTAGCTGTTAGACAGTGGTGGATGGCTGCTAATGCCATCTGCTCTGGAACAGGCACCAAACTGGTTCTGCTGGGGTGCTCAGTCTGTCTGTCCAGCTAGTGAAAGCTAATCCCCTGCACTGCTAAGCCCTGTCCTCTGGCTGGGGTGGTCTGACTCTGGTGGCATGGTCTGAAACAAAAGGTTTGGTTCATTGCTGGCTCCAGCTGCAGTGGTCAAGCATAGGGCTGCTTGACAAATGCTCCCAGACACATGAATCGTGTGTCTTATCCATTTATGTGTTCCTCAAACTCTTTCTTTACCACCCCTGCATCTCCATTTCCATTCCAATTGAGAGAGACAACTTGCACCTAACTAATTTTCCCTTGTAGTCCTTGTTATGCCATATATCCATTTTTGAGTTTGCTATTTCTGATACTGCTAAGCAGGCTATCTCAGGCTTATATGCTGTTACAGGTATGGCTACCAGGCATGCTGGCCTGGCAAGGCCCCATTTCCCAGAATGTCCTCAGTGCTCCACTCCAGCTGTCTTGTGGTTCGGCTGTTGCTCACACACGTTCCCCATAACCACATGAGGGATCCAGCCAGCCCTTGCAGCACCACCTGTACCTTTTGCCAGCTTCTCACAATATTCCCTCTCACATTCAGCTTTCCACGTCACATCCACTTTCTTGCCTGTTAGCTTCCAGACTCCTTCAGGTAGCTGAACCTCAGGCCATGGCCCAGCTGGCAGTTTGGTGCCTATGTGTTAGCCCCATCCTCCCACCTGTGGAGTTATTATTTGCTCATAAATTATCCATACAAAGACTATTAATATATTTATTGGATGATATAAATCATGTTGTTACTGAAAAGTCTTGCCTTTTTGAGGATATATGGCAAGAAAGACAAGGCAGAGGTCCTGTCTGAGCAGTTGTGTGTTCTGCTTTCCAGCTAATGCCAAAAGGCAGGACTGTTTAATAACAAAGCAGACTCAAAGAAGGTGGTCGTGAAATGTTTGTGGATGTCCTTGCGTGTTCCTTGGCAAGTCTATGGTATCACCTCTAGTACCCTGAGGGTGGTGAAACGATTCAGCTTGGTTGTTTCTTTCACACCTTCAAGAATGTGTGAGGTGTCATTTTGGATCTGCTAAGCAATGCTGGATGCCTGCCCAAACAAAATTGCTGGCCATGGGAACAGTTGAAGCCCTTATGAGAGAGGCTTGGGGGAGAGGGTGCGAAAGCAGCCAGTGGCAAAAGCACCCATGAGGTGTTGCCTGTGTCTCTGCCCTTCCCTCAGCACTCCAATTTTGCATCTCTGCTGAGCCCCAGTGGAACCAGTTCCTCCTGCCCAGCCAAGGGCAGGGAGAAGTGTTCTCCATTCAGGGGTGCTGGGTGAGCTGGAGCACCTGCAGCCACACTGCTTGCTCCCAAGAGAGACAACTGCTGCAGCTCTGCTCTCACCCTCCTGCCATCTGCCTGCTCACCTCCAGCTGGCAGCCACAGACCTCTGCCAGGCACTGCTGGGCTCTTTATGCCCTGGAGGTTGGCACGCCTGGGGAATGATCCTTTATGAGATGGACTCTCACGTGTCTTGGACATGAGTACCACAAAATTTGTAATAAGGTAAAGAACTTGTGAGGTCACAAATGAATAGGTAACTCACACCTGAGGGGAATGGGTCTACCTTAGTTTTCTGCCTTGAAAACTAAGTGAGATTATCCTAGCTGTGAGTGCCCATTAGATTTGTATCCATCCATAGGCTTCAAATGGATTGCAGCAGCATCACTGCTTAAATTTTCACGTTGCAGACTAAATTCCTACTGGATTAAGCCTATTAGAGAATATGAGCTCTTTATGCATAAAGTCTGTTTGACCTCTGTTTGCATGGCAATATTTTGCCCTGTAATTATTTCCCAAATATGTTGGGCTACTGTGTATCCTAGGTAATAATAACATAATTTATATTACCAACTTTAAAAAGCTAGAGAAATTTTTTTAAAGAGAAGGTAACATTTAGAGAGAGAGTAAGATGCTGAAAGATCTGAAAATATCTCATAATAGAAATGCACAGAAAGCTCTTTTAACCACACCAAAGAGTCTCATTCTCTCCATATTTTGAGCACCTTTGTCTTCCTTTGCATATATAAAAGGTGAAGTATTTGGCTAGTTCCCAGCCAAGACTGCACACCCAGGATTCCACCCAGCTTCTCCACTCCAGTCATGCACACAGTTTTACCTGTTTTGCCAATGAAGGAGCTCGTGGGCTGTGCAGCCTTGGCTGGTGCCAATGCTTGGCCTCAAAAATTTTAGTCGTTAGGTGTTGGTGGCCACACTCTGGGATGGTTGCAAAAAGTTTGGCTGAAAATGTTTTCTGAAAAATGTACAAGGATCACTCCTCTGACAGCATATACGCTTCTGCTCTACCAACTAAACTTACTGAAGAATCAACCTTTTCTTTGATACATGGTGCCTGGCAATGTATCTTCATCTTTGGGTCACATTCAGGAGACATTATTACTGCAGGCAATGAGAAAGGACATTTTACAGCAGGCCTGATGGCTTGCATAGGTATTTAGGGCCAGAGATCAGTGCCAGTATCTGGCACAGCTGGTACTGCCAGATCTGAGACAGCCCCATGGGTGCCCCTAGCAGTGATGTCCTGTCTGGGCTTTTTGGAG
Source organism: Hypocryptadius cinnamomeus (assembly GCA_013400635.1). Classification (NCBI taxonomy): domain Eukaryota; kingdom Metazoa; phylum Chordata; class Aves; order Passeriformes; family Zosteropidae; genus Hypocryptadius; species Hypocryptadius cinnamomeus. Next base: position 70,301 of record VYZP01059549.1, read on the forward strand.
CCCAGAAGAGACTTAGAGGCTGATTCAGGTATCAGAGGGTCAACCCACTATTAGTAAAAACAGATGTGTTGCACTTATAAATGGGGAGTAGCTGTCTCTCTGGGGGAGGGCAGGTCCACCACTGGGTAGGTGGCACATGAACAAACTCTTTCTGTACCTCGAAGGTGAAGCAAGGCCTGTGGTTCTAATATAATGCCTGACCAAAAGCTTCTTTTAGTAAATGGAGAATACTCTGAAAGCTTTGTTGTAGGCCTGAGGCAAAAATAGCGCATGCTTTGGGGAGGACATGCACAGTCCGGAAGCAATGGAGGCTCTTCACAAGAGTGGGGCAGATCCTGTGCTGCCAGCAAGTCCCTGCACCCACATGGGTATTGTCACTAAGTAGGTTTGTGGAAGAGAAGTCTCTTTGGCTCTGCTGGAATGACATGGGAGTGTATTCCTCCTGTGACCTGGGAGTATTTCTGAAGAGCTTCATGGACTGTGTGGATCAGGAAGAGACTCTGTAATGAACACGTTGGAGATCTACAAGTTCTGAGGAGACCATAGGTATGCCCTCCAAGAGGTCAGTTCTTTAAGTCAAGTGGCACATTTTGTGAGGACTCTTGTTTCCTAAGGAGCAGCCTTTGGCAGAGGTGCCACATGCACGGAGCTCTGGCATCCACCTGCTGTGCTGCTAAAGCAGGTGTGTGTATTTGGGAGGCATTTCTACACACACACAGCAGGGTCCTTGTACACAAATGTTTATGTCTGTCTCTTATGTGGCTGTGCTCCTTTGAACTGATCCAGTGAAGTGAATGGGAGGTGGGTAAAGCCTACAAGCCTACTCATGGGAGGACCAATTTGTATGAGACTTCTTGTTTTGAAGCAGACTACTGTTCTCAGCGGACTGCAGCCTTTTCACTTTCTCCGTTTGCATTTTGCAGTATGAAAATACTGAATATACTTTGCCTTTCTGAGGTGTTCCTTGCAATACAAGAAACACATCTTTGTCAGTGCTTTATGTAGCCCTAACACCTGAGGAAGCAAATGGCAAGCACTGGAGACTGATGGTGCTCAGCACACTCCTGGGAAGTCTTCTTGATCAGCCCCATAACCTGTGTTCTCTCTTCCTGCTCTCCACTTTATCCCCAGTGTGTATTACACTTGCCCCAGCTTTGCAGAGATAATTTGCACTCTCCTAGTTCATTAGCTGCTACCCCCTCCTGTCCATGGGCAAAAAAAAGCCCTTACTGTTCAAAAGAACACATGCAGCAATCATTAATGCTGACCCTAATTGTGCCAATTCGAACCACTCAATAGCTCTAATTAAAACCTCTCTTGTGCAGGGCACTGAACAGTAACAAAACTGTCACCCTGAACAATCAAATCATGGAGCTAAGAAATTTTTTTCCCTCTGTTGTTCAAATGTTGTTGCTGCTGTCGGAAGGGTCATCTGAAGGGATTAAGTATGGGGCTTTTGTAGCCTGCAAAGCTGGTGGGAGTAGGCGGGGGAATATCTAAACCTAACCAATATCTTTTGGTCACAGTTTGAAATCAGAAGACGCCAACTTTTTTCCAGGTCTCCTTTCATCCACTTTACCCACCCCCATACAGCAAGCAACACCTGCAAAGTAGACAGGCTGTTGGTTATGAGACACATGGACACCACAAGTCAACTTAAACATCTGCAAAGGAGGGGGTGAGGGGGAAACCCAGGCGTTCCTATCCCTACAACCTTGTTTCTCAGGGTCCCTGACTACACTTTCCTGTGCGCCATAAATAACTCTGCAATTACATTAATTGGTTGCATATTTGTTGACACAGGGGTGGACAAGGGTAGGTTATGGTGGGAGGATTTTTTGCTTTCAGTGCAATTTTATACTACTTTCTTCAGATGTGCTTTAATCCCCACTTTCCCTCCCCCCATTATTTAGAGTTCTCATGTCTTTCAGAATAACTTCATAAGCATGTGGGTGGGAGGGGGGAGCAGGAAAAAAGAGCGTTAAAATTAATTTGATGGCACCCATGCACACACATCTGTTCTGCTGTGTTTCCCTAGCAAAGTCTATCAATCAAAAGGAAAAGGTTGATATGTATCACAGTGGGATATTTCAAAAAGCTGGATGCAAGCAATTGTGTGCTGGAAGGTTTTATTCTGCACTGAGTTTCTGACAGGAATCGAAAGATCAAAATGGTGTGCATGTATACCTATATTTTATTTTATACTTCCCATTTTTTTAAGAAGGTGGTGAAATTAATGGAGCAATAGAGTTAACTACCAAAATTCCAGTCTTGGTATCTTTCTGTTTATTGTTGTGCGTGTTCTGAAGCCCAAACCTGGGATCACAGGTAGGAGAGCCTGACAGTGCTGCAAGCACTTTTGTATCTGTGCTTCTATTTTAGATCATTACAGGAACACATGCTAGCTACGCTATGTGGTTCTGGGCTCAAACCACCATCTCAGAGTACTTGGTACGGGGTACTCCACTGAGTCTTTCCTTCCAGTGCCTCCTTGGCTTGCTTTCTTTTGCTAGTAGTAATCAGAGTTGCAGTGAGAAAGTTCATGGCATGTTGTGTTTCATCTTTCCTCCTTTCTTCTCTTCTTAGCTGCTGTCCCAGCTGAGAAGTAGGGAGTAGGATGACACCATAGAGTGCTGACAGTCTGCCTCTTCAAACACGCTGAGCACTTTGTCAGAAACCACCTTGGTTGTTTCTTGTTCTGACTGCTGGGCTGTGCCGTGTGCTGGTACAACATTGCCTTGTCTCAGCAGCAAAGCCGTTTCATTTAGTGATGGATTAAACAGCCCTTACTTAGAGTACAGCTTGACTCAGCCTGTAAGCATTTAGCATTGCTTAGTGATAAAGCACAAAATCTTTATGTATGAAGACATATTCTATATGTATAGAAGCAACAGTACAAAACCTAAGAATGTTTTTAAAACATTTTGAGGTGAACGGTCTCTCTTGTGCAAAACTCTTTGCAAACTTGGCCATATGAGCAGATAGGTTCAGGATATGGTCTATTTTCACCAGTTTGCCTCAGACCCTGTGAGTACTAGCCTGGAGTCACTAGGAGGACCACACTCTTTTCTAAAAAGGGGTGTGTTGCACTGTGATGTGTGTTGGTGCTGACCCACTTCTGCCTTTGTGCCACCACTGAGTGGTAATGCAACACTCTATAGCTTCCAGTAGCAATGTGCTCTTACAACGGGATGAAGAGAAATAGGCGACACTACTATATGGCATTCAAATGAGCGCATTTCAGAGCAAGGTCTCTTCATCAGCAACACTGGAGAGAAGAAACCAGAGCTCTTTGACAGTTTTGTTGTCTGTTGGGGGCAATGGGACATAGCAAATATGTCTTATACTTCATTACACTTGCTCAAGAAGGGGAAATAAGGCAGAGGAGGTTTTTGACCAGCCCTAGGTGCTTTCAGCCAAGCTGAGAACAAGCCCTAGGATCCTAGTATCTCATCTAGCTTCTGGAAAGCAGCAGCTCTTTTTCTGAGCTGATTCTAGCCAATGTTCATATAGGAAGCTCTGTGTGTCTCTGTTATCTGTTGAGCTGAGGATAGGGGATTTCTGCAAAATAGACTCCAGTGTAGATTCCCATCGCTTTCTGTATGGATCTCCCACGGTCCTGTCTGCCCTTCTGTCTCATTCCTTGCCCCCATTTTCTAGGCAGCAATGCTGGAGTCTATCCTCTTGACTAAGCTGTTGCACTTTAATTTTCAACAGGCCCCTATTGCTCTTGCACCTTGTGTGTGGTCTTTGAACGTTATGTGGCTCGGCAGCTGGGAATAGTGAGTGGGTGGGCAATTTAAAACAGAAAAGACTCTGTATCAGCACAGGGCTGAGGTTTGAACTCTGCTCAGCTTTGGATACGTGTAGCTGGTTCTCAGGGCTGTGATTTAAGTGCCGTTTCGCTGGTGTCAGTGTGAAACTTAAATCAGTGCTAAGAAACTGTTTGGGAAGAAAAAACAAACTTTGCTTGTCCGATAACAAGTGTTACTCTTGGCCCTGATGAAAAATTGCGGCATCAAGGCATCTTAGAATGTATTCTGCTGTTTTGTCACCATTTTGCCTCCACAACTGAGAAGACAAAGAGTGCCTAATTTGATGTCAGGATTTCTTTGCTGGAGTATATTTCCGAGCTGTTTCATGCCATTTAGAACATAAATCTGATTCTGAGTTTCCTGAAGATATGGACTGCTAATGGAGAGAGGCAGATGAGGGGCGTGCTAACCCGTGAGACAAAATAAATACTTCATTGCATTCATCTGAGCAGTTCTGTGAGGCAAGGCAAATGTGCTCAAGCAACAAAATATAGTCCCAATATCATAACTTGTTGAACTCACAGGGCCTGGTCCTCAGTTGCTTCCTTCTCCTTTTTGTTGTTGTCTGTGCTGGTGGAGGATCACGTGGAAGGAAGGTCAGGCAAGAGACCCTGCCTTCCATGAGCCCTGGCCTGATTCCCACACACGCTTATTTTGCACTTTTGATGGTAAGCCCACTCGGCATGGGCAGAGAGTTCTCATGTATGGGGGTTTACCAGCTGCTCTCCTTTGTATTTGCAGCCCAGAGTACCAAGTCCTCAAAATTTCAGTGCAGAGGTTGTTTTTTCCCCACCCACTTTCCATCTATCCCACCCAGGTAGACAGGATGAGCAGAAGGAATCCTTGCCTTGATAAGATTGATAAATGATGTTGGAACAGATCTCTTTTCTGGAGTCCATATGGAGTCCAACTCAACTTCAAACTCATAGCTGACAAAATAAAAAAAAAATTGGCAAGTCGCTAAGCACTTTTAAAGATTCTAAAGGTTAAAGATATGGTCGATTGGCATTCTGTTTAGAGCCTGGAGTGATGTTATATTTGCTTTACAGAATTCAAAGGAGTGCACAATTTACATTAGAAATCTATTAGATAGATATTTGGAAGAGTCATTCAATTTTCTAGTGCCACATATATACCCATCATTCACCACCACTTCAGTGGGCCTCATATTGATTTTTAGCATTGTACCCTATAATTTGTAAAACATATGTAAGAGTAAAAAGGTCAAACAATGAGAATATCCTTGTTTTCAAAGAGCTGGCAGATTACAAACTAACTTCAGCTATGTCATTGTAGTGGTTCCACCCTTAAAAATAGGTATGTGCTGAAGTACCATGAAAAAACATACTGAAGATCAAATGAGCATTACTGTCTCTTTACTACATCTTGCACTTTACTGCATTCCTTTTTTTTTTTTTGGTTTCATTTTGTTCTGTTTTCATAATAATACTGGGATATGGCCAACAGTCTCTTCCCATGATGGAATAATATAGGTGCATGAAGGTATGACTGTGTTACTAGGATCAGATGGATGGGCACTAGTGTGAGGTGAGGGTCTGGCAGTGGTGGAAACTAATCAGGACTACTAGAAACTCTTTGGGAAACCAAAGTGGTGCAGCCAGGACCAATACAATTTAATATACTTTCTAGAGAAAAAATCTGAACAGAATTTCTGTATGAAGTATAATGGATGAAGTGGCAGACTCTAAATGGATTTCATAGGAAAAGGTTTGAAATCCTGTAATATTTTTGACAAAGCTTTTTGTTCAAGTATAAGTGAATATTCTGCAAAGAGCTTCCAGGATGAAAAGCCCAATAAGACACTTATTTTTTACTAACAGGATTTCTGTTTCATTCAAGCATATGTATACATACATATAATTAGCTTCCATAAAATGCCAAGACTCTCTTTTTTTGACATAGTCCAGCAAATACACCCCAAAACATGATGAACACCCCAAAGCAATGTATCTCTTCTTCTTCTTAACGAATACTTTGCAGTTAGCAGCAACTGACTGTTATTCCTTCATGGGAAGAGGTTGTTTGCCATACACCAGTATTATTATGAAAATAAAAAAGAAAGGAATGCAGTAAAGTGCCAGATGTAGTAAAAAGCTGTGTTAACAGTGGGATGACACTGTAAAATTGCTTTGATTTGAAGCAATTGTGATTTGAAACTTTTTGAACCCAATGATGTCTGATTTCCACCCTCATAATCAATGAGTCAAACTTAGTCCTCCCCACACTCCCCTAACTCTACCTATGTCTGGGAAGCTGGGGAAATGGTATTCCACCTTATTTTAGGGTGACTGAACAGACTCTCTCTTCCTGTTGTTGCTATTCTTCATAGGGTCATTAATGTGCTCAGCTGTGGCTTTTCAGTCTTTACTCTGGCCTGCCCCAAACTTGGAGATTTGCAGGTGTCAGCATACTAGAAAAAGTTCTTCTGCTACTGCAGGTTCTCAGCAATTAAGACCTGGCAGCAATGGATAATTCTCTGATTAAAATCATCCAAATGATTAAATGGGCACAAAGTTACAAAAAAAAAAAAAAAACCACCAAACCAAAAAACCCCAAACAAACAAAAAGCTCTAAATTCTGCATTGTTATAACCCACAAAACCAAATCTTACAGCAAATTTCCCATGTTCTTCTCTATCTCTTTTTAAAATTGTTACAAGTGACATCTGAACCTCTTGCAGGAGTGATCATAGCATCTACTGACTTAAAAAAGAACCTCTAACAGTAAATTAGTCCCTAAAAACAATTACATCATATTTGGAGGCTGCAGATTATTCTCTATTGAAAGTTGAATAATCATTTCTACTAAACATGTGCAAGAGGGGATTCATGCCCTGATGGAAGCTGTGGCAGATAAATCCCATGGTGGTTCTGAGTGCCAATACTGTTTAAAAGAGGACAGTGATCTTCTGAAACTTGTTTGAGGACAAGACAAGTAGAAGCAGAGGCAAATAATCAAAGCAATCAAATAGTTCTCCCTGAACAGTTGTCAAGACCACCAATATACACGTCCTGTGCCATGAGTTTGTGGTGATGCATGTGATATGCAAGCACCATAGCAACAAGATATTAATCATCAACACAGACAGGCACAGGTTGGGGTAAGTCCCCAGAGGTGCAAGTCGTAGGCTGTATCTCATGTACACAACAAGCCCCAGCGGTACCAGTTTCAGTGCTACCTTACCATCATTGCATAGCTGAATTCATTATGGCTCAACTTACACCTTCCTCTGAAGGATCCATGTGTTGGGCCTGCTGTACAAATGCCTGGATATGAAGGACAACTTCTCTTCCAGTTCTGTGTCCCTCTCTCTTTGTGGTTTTTAGTTATAGACTCTGGGCAAGTTTGCTAGTGAGACATCACTGATTGAAGTGGCACTGTGCCAGCAGTATTTGGTGCTCTGAGTGATAGCAGAGTTTTTTAGAAGGTTTTTTCACTTTAATCTTCAAGTGAGAAGATTAGGTGCCCAATTCCTCTTATGTTTGGTCAATAGCCTTCTCTTGGCTCCTCAACATCTCTGCAATGCCACTGATGCCTAGTGCAGGCACTTCCTACTTGCCAGCAACCTGAGACAAACAACAGACAATTTAATGGCCCAAAGCTTTCTGTGTCTGTAGTTTATTCTATTTACCTAGATTCTTCTTGGACGACACACCAGTAAAGTGCATCTATACAAACTGGAGTACCAGGCACAGTGTGCCAAAGAGTTAGGCACACATTTTCAACAGTGAAAGTGACCACTGGAAAAGACCCGTGTATTTTCTCTCTTAATGGTGTCTTTAAACAGAGCTTGGATATCCCTCCAGCCTCCTGAAGGGTGACCTGGTGAGATTTTTGGGCTCAGAACAGCTCAGTAAAATTTAGTGGTGATACATAGGCCAGGCTATGAAGTCTCTTCTTCACTAAGGCAGTTATTATCCACAAGGGAAACATTTCTCACTACAGAAAAATACCTGACCCTGGCTGGGAGTACATGTGGCAAGGCTATGAACAGCTTTGACCATGAAGGGGCCAAAGGTTTCTGTAATTGGGAATTTCTGACCCTCTCTGGAACTTTTAGTTGGTGTTAAGGTGCTGCTGGTGTCAGCACCTCATAGGCACTGGTGGATAGGTTTCCCGTGTAGCTGGCATTCTCTATTAGGGATTAAGAAAACAATTACTTTTTCATGGTGGTAACAAACATCTAGCATAGAGATCCTGATATCCTTGTGTTTGTGTGTGAAAAATATACCAAAGAAAGGCATTCATGTTTAAAGTACAAGTGATAAAGAACACATGAAGGCAAAACACAAAATAGGTCAGATGCAAAAATCTCCCTATGAAATTGGAGAGAAGAATGTAGGCAAGTGTAATATTGTTATCTGGGCTGGAATTCAATCAAGACTTAAGTATGAGGTGATGTGGTACCTCAGTGGCGGGATCACTGCCTCAACAAAAGTGTACTAGATTCTGCCTGTCTTTTCACAGATTCAGGTGTGCACAGGTATAACTTGCCCAACCTCAACCAAGCTGATCCTGATATCCACAAGGACATTCATATTCAGATCTCCCAGCTCTTTCCCGCCTCTTCTCTTCAAGGTCTATCTGCTTGTGTCATGTGGAATGGCATATGTTCAGGTGTGGATCAGACAGACTTTGAAATGGAAAATCAGAGGATACCACAGGCCATACTGGAGAAGAGCTGGCAAAGCTTAGAACCAGGCTGGCAGAGTGGTGAGGATTAGGACTAAGGTAGGCTTGTATGGGGTGCTGTCTTTGGAGTCCCAGAGAAATCTGTAAGGCAACAATAATGAATTCTGGCAGAGCTCCATGTGAGTAACAAATGGCTTATCCTGTCTAAGCTAATGACAAAATGTTACATATTGGCATTTTTGATTTTTTTTTAATTTTTTTTTTTTTTTTAGGAAAAGAAAGATTAAAGCAACCGCTATACCTAACCACTCTGCTTTGCTCTGATAAGATGCCAGAATTACATGACTTCTACTGTGTAACAAGGTTCTTTGTGTGGGTGTAGCAGCCCCTCCCCATACCTAGCGGATACACTCCAGGGAATTTTTGCAAGTGCGAGTATTGCCTCTTGTAAGGTCACTGAGTAAAGAAAGGTAATACACTGTGAAAAAAAATGTCATGTTTAGTGTGTTTCCATAAAAGCACCACAAACCAGTCCTACTTAAAGGTTATTATCACTATTACATGCACAGCAATGACCTCCCATGTATATTACTCTGCAATATATTGAGTCTCTGCCCTGCCCTCCATCAAACTCAAGCCAGTAATTTGAAAATTAAGGACTTGATGTAAATGCAAGCCAGTCTCGTTCACAAGATCTCTCCACTGCTCAGTCTGTCAGGTAGAGGGCTTGGCATTACTCGCTGCCTCCAATGCTCAGGCTCTACAGCTTGCTGCCATTACAATGCCATGGTACTGCTCCCTCTTAGACATGCCTGTAGATAGTGGGTCTTGCTGGGAGATGTATCTCCATTGCCCCCTCTTCTCCTGCTTCTGCTCCACAGCTGCACGAACTTGCCCATTGTATGATGATGCTCACTTTCTACCCAAACTTCCCATTACTGACGAACTGGGACCCACATGCGGTCTCTAAGGGCTTGTCATCTCAAGTGGTACCAAACCTGGACTTGGGATATATTCCCAGGTGCAAGGCATGTATTACCAAAGACCCTGAACACATCACCTGCATGAGAGCTGAAGGATTTGCTGGCCAATACAAAGCAATGGGCTCTGGGGCTGCTTGTGCAGCTGGGAAGGCAGAGGAAGATCTTCAGGGAGAGGTCGACTCTGTGGCTGTGGCTCAGCCATCCCTCGGCACGGAGGTGACACGAGCATCTTCGCTCCCTGAGACACGACCTTGCTCCTATAGCAGCCTTGTCCCCAACCCAGGACGAAATGAACGCGGTTTGTGAACCCTGCGGTGGTTTCCTGTGCCCTATTTACTTGCTCGCTAGCCCGGCCCGCCTGCACGGCTCAGCTGTCACTGCCCCCGCCCGGGGCTGGGGCCGGCTATGCCCTGCACGGCTTTGGGGCGGGCGGCGCAGCCCGGCAGCCCCGCGGGGAGTGCCGGCCATACCCCGCGGCCCCGCCGGGGTTGCCCGGCACCGCCACACACGCCCGGCCGCCGCAGGCTCCAGGTGCCTCCGGAATCTCCAGGTGCCACCGAGGGTTCCAGGTGCCGCGGGCACAGGAACGCCATCCGCCCCGCGCCCTCCGCCGCCCGCCCGGTGGCGAGGGGCCGGGCGAGA
>VYZP01059549.1:86912-103766 GCA_013400635.1 Hypocryptadius cinnamomeus
TCCCACTGGCTTGTGGCTGGGCCAGCTGCTTTGAGGGCCCACTGGCAGAAGTTTTCATTTGGAGTGGCACGTAGCTATGCAGCAGGCAAGTGAGTGGTAGGTGTGAAATGAGAACAAACTTAAGTACTTCCCCCCAAGGTCTGTGCCTAGAGATAGGAAAATAATGCTAGTTACTATAGTAACAGAGGCTGCATCATTAAAGGTTGGCTCAGGGTTTTGGCAAGTAGAGTCTGGCAGTGAAGCCTAGACAAGCAACCCACCAGTGTTGCTGGCGGAGTCTTCATGCAGGTGGAGGAAGTCATACAGAAACTGGTGTGTGTAGGCAGATAACTTGCTCTGCCATGGGCACCTGGACTCCCCTCTTGGGCTGGCACTGGAGTTCTGATCCTCTGGATGAAGTAAATGAATGAATGTGAGCAGGGCATTGTACCTGAGTAGCTGCTGCAGAGGACCATACTGCTTACTGCTTGAGTATAGACCCAGAGCATGTGCCAGGGTTCTGTAAACTGGGTCACCTTGCCCGTACACTTGGACTTGAAGTGGCTAAGGGGAAGCAAGCAGACTGTTTGTGTGCAGCGTTCCTTCTGTGCAAGGCTTAGACTATTGAGATTCTGTTCTGTGAATCTGTTCAGATTGGCTCTGTAGGCTGCATGGCAGCCCTTGTCAGTTTGAAGTTAAATTCGATTCACTGCTATAAGAGCATTGGCCTAATAGAATTTTTCTCTATTCTGAGTCTCGTGACAGACTAAAATAATGTAATTTTACCCTACTCAGAGTAGAAGAAGCATGCCACTGAGATGTTGATTGAAGATGGGGTTGAGGGGCTGAAAAAAGTGAGGGCTTTCTCATGGGAGAGCCTCTGATAAAAAGAGTTAAGAGTTATAGTAAGGGGAAAGGAAGGTGTGTTGGGATAAGAAAGATGGGGAAGTAGGACAGATGAAATAACTTGTTTTTCTAAGGTTTTTCTTGGCCATTGGTCCAGTTAATGATAGTTGGAATCATTTCCGGAGGGAAGTGCTGATCCTCAAGTAGGGAGGAGAGACTCCAAACACTTAGTGGTCAGATTCTGTTTCAGAGTTTCTCTTGGCCATCAGTCCTCTGTTACCATTGCTTGGGTCACAGACTAGAAGGAATGTGGAAAATGTTGTCCATCCCTGTTCTACTCCCTATTTCATGACTGAGAATTATCATTTGAATTGCACAGGGAAGCCATATTCTGCCTTTTGGTGAGCAAAGTCCGCTAACTTAGCTGCTATATGTAGACTTGTGATGCATGGAATAGTGTTTGTTCTATCATTTCATGGAGTCCAGAATAGTTGATTAACAACTTTTTCTTTGGTTATGTAGAGAACCCAAAATATAAGATCACATGATCCTTCAGTTGTACTGCTAATACTTTAGGGTTTGATGCTGCAGCAATTTAAAACAATCCAATACAGCCTTAATGTAAAGGTAACTGTCTCAGATTCTATGACTATTGTGGGTTGCACAAGAAGTATTGTGGCCACATATGGTATGGAGGGGGAGTGAACCAGGAATCAAATAGATAAGGAAGCATCCTTAGGTGAAAACACCTGGTAGAGGTAGTGGTATCCTTTAATGTCCAGATGTACACTATCTCTAGATCTTGCTTCTGTGTATACCGTATACATGCTAGTAAGAAACATGTAGTATGGTAATCTTTTGTTGCAGCATAGACTACTTTGAGTAGCATGAAGATTAAAGAACCTACTCTAGCTAGTACATCAAACCACTTCCCTTCCCATTTCTTTGAAACAGATTTATATGCATTCTACGCTTGGGTTTAAACAAATGCGTGGTGGAACTAGGTGCAAGTTAAGAACTAAAAAGCCAGAAGCTCTTGGGTGTAATTTCCAAGTGGAGGATGTTAAATGAGTTGGAGTTTGTGGATACTAGCCAGATAAAGGGGTTTCTGTCTGAGCCAAGAAGCTGCTTCTGATTTGGGTTTAGTTACCATACAGAATGGTGGTAACTGTTGTTGGCTTCTGCCTGGAGTTTTGCTTTTGGCTTATTCCTTTGCCCTTAAAAGTAAGCAGACAAGTGTTGCAAAAGTAGATAGGCTGTGTGCAAAATTAGCTTTTAAAAATGTGTATGCATCTGGAACACTAGAGTATTATCAACTCCAAGCTTGTAGAGAAATGTGAGTTTTAATGTGTGTGCATCTCAGGCTTAGTGGAAGCAAATTATTTTTAATATAGAAATCTGTGAGACTGGTATGTGTGAAATGAACAGGGGTGTTAATGCAATAATTTTTTTGCTCCACAGTTCTGGAAATTAGCTTGACTTATTTCCCTTTCTGTGTCTTAACCTCAAAATATGTAAATCTAGAAGAACTTGATCCACCTTTTAAAATTAAAAACAATACCAGTATCTGCAGCCAAGGCTTTGGAGTTCTGTCAGGTAAGGGATTGGGTGTAAGTGCTGCCATATCTTTCTGCTGTTGTTGTAAACTGTAGCCAACTGGATTCTCAGTGCTTCAGCTGGTGGTGTTATTTATCCTCAATTAGCTGCAATGCATCTGAAATATTCCTGGAAATTAAGCTAGATGCAGAAATCTGTCTGACTAGAGCTTTGACATAACTTCTGAAAGTGCTTGCCATGGAATAGGATTTCTTAAATGTACTGCACACATGTAGCTGTCCAGGGGTTTAGTTTTTGACTGTGAGAGAATGGTGCTTCTGGCTGCTGTACCTGAAGGCCTCAGGTTATTCTAGAGGTGCTGTCCTGCAGCTTTGTAGGTAAAAATCTGAAGTGATGGCCAAGTGACACTGCTTATCTGGACAGGTAATACCTCTTGGTAGAATAAGGTATTTCAGTGGTGGCTGGTGGCTGTGCTACCTGACGTGTCTCATGCTTTCCATAAAGGGGGTGAACGTTGAAGAATTTTGCTATGATTTTTTTATCAGGGTTGCTACACTAGCATTCCCTGACTTTGTCGGTGTCTATGGACCGTCTTTCCTTCTTTATTATTGCATAGGTGCAGGGAGAATTTTTATGGGCAGGGATCGTACCGCTGGGTTTGAAAGTCAAAGCTGTCTTCTGTGGGCTTTATCTTGTTAGGTGGTCTGTAGGGCCAGGGATGTTCTGCTTCATAGATTCAGGACATTCTTTCAATGGCAGTAACTGCTCTTGGACTCCCTTTACTTTCGTAGTTTAAGCTTGAAATGTAGAAGGAGGAGTAGTTTCAATTTCTACAGACTTTTACAAAATGGACATAATTCGTTGGTGGTAGCATATTAATGATTATTAAATTCATTGTGTAGAAGTAGAGGGAAGTATGTCAGCCCAAAGTTTTGGTTTTGTGTGCTCATCTTCAGGAGTTTCCAGGGAGCTGAGTGTTCTCTTCACAGTGAACTAAGAAAGTGCTTTATGCTCCAACTTAGTGGTGCTTTTCTTTTTCTAAATTAAGGACTCGTACATCAAGGTACTCTAGTTGTCTCTGAAGTAATCTGGATGTTACTAGTTGTAGCTGTTGAAGACTTAAGTTTTTCAAGGCTGTCAGATTTTGTCCTCTCCTCAGTTCCCCTGAAGTAACAAATGTATTAGTAGAAAAAAACTGCTGTGCTGGATTTGACCACCTAAGCTACTACACTTCTTAAAATGTGAAGAGTTGTTAAAATCTAGCTGTTGGAGCTCTCCTGAACTTCCCAGCTCACCTATTAGTCATGTATACCCTGAAAAATCAGGATTAAATTTAAGGTGGCTGATAGATCTTTGAATAAGTGGACAAGGTAAACATTTGCCATTTTGTTACTAAAATAGGGTGTCTCTTAAGGGTGAATAGGACAGGGAGTGGAAAGCAATTGGCGTGAAACTTTGGCTTTTCTTGTCTTGCTCTTCAGTTGTCAGTGAGACTGTATAAATTTCAGGATTTTTATTGTGAACAATAGGTACCTAAAGGAGCTCCAAACTAGCTGGATTGTGAAGAGAAGTTAAGCTTTTCTTTACCACAAAAGTGTTTCTTCACCTGAAGCGCTTTGGCAGCAGTATTGGAGCTGAAACTAGCTGTTGCTCATTAGCATACTGCAGTGTATGTTTTGCAGATTTCTAATCTGGATTTGAACGCACCCATAGGATGAAGCATCCTAACTCATTTGCACTGTTTTGTAAAATCTCTTGGTGTGTAAACAGGTATGATGTGTTGCTGTTAGCTTTTATCCTAGGACGATGAAGCTATCCTGGTTTGTGTGTATGTGGTTCTTGCATGCAAGTAATTAAAAAAAAAAATAGTCAGTCCCAACTTCCAAATCGAGTTTTGCCTGTGTAATTAACTTAAGAAAAACACAGTATATCTTCCAGAACACTAGGAGCTTTTTGGTGCTGAAACTGGAACTGAGTGGGAGGAAAAAAATTTACCACACTTGAATAAATTTAAGCATTCCTAAAACATGTCCCTCAACATTTCTGGATTTTGCCCAATTGTATGAAAAGTACATTTTGAGCCCAAAGATTTGAGAATCGGGTCTAGCTTGAATAGCTGGTGTCATGAGCGAACTAAGTTTCTAAGTTTCCTGTTGGAACTCTTAGAATTTACCTAAAAGTCCTCAAGTTTTGCTTTTAGTTCTGTTGGCAAACAAAACAAGAAATGCTTCCACAGTTGCTTCACATAATCAAGGGACTTTTTCCCCGGCTCCTGCTGAAGTCCCAGAATTAAGGAGAGTTCAGTAGTAGAACCTCATGCAATATGAAGACAAAGGTTTGATAAAAAAAATCAAGCAACAGTATGCTCTTAAGTGGATGACAGTTCCAAATAAAAAGTTTAACTTCAGCTCTAGGCAAGTTTTTCTCTGTAGCAAAGAATAGTAAGCTACAGAGGCATAGCTCTTTTTTGCCCCCATGTTTAAAAAAGGTAGGTATTTACCATAGAAGCTGTTCTTGCTGCTAAACTTCAAACCTTCTCAGGTATCCCATGTAACTCTTAGCTCTTTATTGCTTTTGTTAAGGAAATTTCCACATCTGACCTTAAGTGGAAAGCTTCTACTATAGCTACTTCCAAGTTAGCCTGCCCATTAATAGTGTCACCTACAGGATAGCTTTTGACTAGCTTTTCCTTTGTCTAGACTCCTGTCAAATCTGCTTCGTTCCCTCTAAGATACATACTCCCTGGGTGTGCCTCTGTTCAGGCAGGACAACGGGAGTGGGAGAACAATTCTGAACTTGGAAGTTTTTCTGCACTGTGCCTGAAGCCTTCCTCCTGGTAAAGGTGTGTCCAATTTCAGGAATTCATGCTTTTCTTTGGAATCACTGGGGCAAGTAAATCAAGTTAAACTACATGTATATTCCACTTGACATGTTTTCCTTCAGTTCGTTCAGCATTGATAAACTTACTTATAAAGATATAACCAACCTTTCAAGGCAATGATTAAGTGTTGCATGTCAGAGCAAAAGCTAAAAATGACTTTTACTTCTTTCCTTGTCTTTACCTTTCGTGAAACTGTGGAGAATATAAGCACTTGTATTCAGGAAGTGCCAGAAGGCTGATTATAGATGTGATGAGGTCACCTCAGATTAAGAGGACAAAATAGGGTGTTATCTTTGGCTTGTCTCTGGTTAGTATTTATTAGAAAGCAAACCTAGGGATTACCACAAACAGCCTAAGCCAAGCATTTCAGTTCTTCACTGTATGGTAGACTGATGTTCACGCATATCCATGCATTTCCTAAGGCAACCAATTAGGATCAAATGAGAAGAGATAATCTTGTTAAATCTCATGCCAGTGTTCAGATGGGTAGAATTGTACTTATCTAAAATTGCTTTAGTGGGACTTGCTAGTGGCTTTTGTTTCACTAGCAGATGTTGATTTAAAAATACAAGACTCTCTTGGCATCTGTTTTATTGTGAGGTGATTGACACCAGTGCTAGGAATTGTTTACACAAAACATCTGAATGTAGTCACAACTGGATTCAACAAGATACTAAGTGAAGACAGCATTTATAAATGCTGACACTGATGAAGCTTGTTTAGTTGATGACCTGTACTAAATTGCAATCAGGATTTGATGGATTTGAATACAGGAAACCTCTTAAAATAGAAGGGCAGAGTTTGAGGAAGCGTTTCTTATGCAAAGCGCAGGGAGTACTTTCTTTTACTTTCCCCAGCTCTGACCTTGTTTTTTCTGATGAAGCAGCTGCTGCAGTATCCACTCTTTATCGGAAACTGTTATCAAGCTGCTGCCCTGGCTTCTTGTTCATCTTGAACACTTGGCTTAGAGCTTCACATCCCTGAAGTGAAGGAAAAGCACCATGAAGTTTCCCCTTACTTTAGGGAGCGACATGCCTCTGTCTTAGGTGTTCACTGGGGAGGAAGTTGATGGTACCCAGTGACATCTTGTTTTCAGCTGGGGATTATTAGAATGTACAGCTGACTCTTAGGAAATATTTCTAGATCTTTTATAGGGCAACATCTATGTTATATCTAGTGCTGTATGCAGAATCTGCTCAGCTTGAACAGTTTTAGTTGGATTTACTGTTTTCAGACAGTGAGCTTGATTTTGTCGGAGGCTTCCCTTCAAATGTGATTCCTGTTTGGGGAAAGTTTTTGTGGAAATTGAGTAAGATTATAAAGTCATCCCACTTTAAAGCTCAAATGGCACTGATTCAACAAATGCTACAAGATACTGAAGCGACAATTGTGAAGGGCTGAATGAATATCTGGCAAGTGTCTGTCTCAGTTGAAGCTTGTAATCCACTTTGGTTATTGCAATATAAAAGGTCAACAGTTCTGGAAAGACAGGATAGCTCAAAATCTCTGCGTTGGTGTCAGACAGTGACAAAATTAAACAGAACTTTAATTAATCACTTGCATTCACTTAATTCCCCGTTCCTTCCCTTGGTTGATTTATTTACTGGTTTATTCACTTATGCCAGGGAAAGCTGCCTTTCTAGATTTCAGACCATCCCTGTATTTCTTAAGCATCACTGATGTTACAGTACCTCTAATGACGAGCAAGTTATCCACAGAACCAAACAGCATGGATTGTTCTTGGCTGGAGTATGAAGATTGTGCCTAGAATCTGCAAACTGGAAATGTTTCTGCTTTTGTCCTTGCTTGTGTGGTTGGTTGACCTTGCCCAGCTGCCAGGCCCCTCCTCACTTCTTCCTATGCTCTAGCATGGGTTTTTCTTAGCGACTTCAATCTTCCAGAAAAAATGTGCTCCATCATGGCCTCTCCATGGAGTGCAGCCTCCTTCAGAAAATGCTGACCTCCTGTGTTGTGGCATCTTTCCAGGGGCTGCAGGGCAATATCTGCTCCTCCATGTTTTTTTCTGTTGGCTGCAGAGGAATTTCTACTTTCATATCAAAGACTCCTTCACTGATCTTGATTGTGCTGTGGCTTCTCACTTCCTGCCCTGCTTCCCATGCCATGTGACATTTTGCCCTTTAAGTTTGCTCTCAGAGGCACTATCAGCCTGGATGATGGGCTGCTGTTTGGCCTGCAGTAGGTGTGATATGGAACCAGCTGTGTCCAGCACAGGGCACCCCCTGTCTTCTCAGGGAGACTACCTCTGCAGCTGCTACCAAAACTTTGCCATGTAAACCCAGTACAGGTGGTGAGACAAGGCTCTACACTGTGAGTCAGCATTGTAGCTTCTGCAATGCTGCCTGGGATTGCAAAGCTCCCAGCAGAGTTAGCAATGGTTTTGCTTCTGAAAGTGCCACCAACATAGAGTTCATGCATCCAACTGGTTGTGCCTTGAAGTCAGCTGCTTCAGTCCTTGTCAAGGCAGTGTGGATGTCTAGGAGAGGCTCCATGTGGTTTTGCTGTGAAAGGTGACAGTACACCTAAGCAATATCAGAGAAGATGTTGTTTAGCCTAAGTTCTAATCTGTGTTTTTAATTTTTTAAGATGTAGCCTCAAATTGACTGAGTACTTTCGAATTCTGTTCCCATATGAATGTAGATTTCAGGTTGATTGTGTTCCTCTTTTTTTTCCATATGAATGTCTTTACTTCCAGAGCACTGCATTTCTGTACAATTTGCAAACAGCTGCTTTGCAGGCATGTGTGTGACTTGTGGGAGGTGACTTTCATAGTAAGGAAGTGGAAAGCCTGATCACCTTGAAGTTCTTTGGGGCTTTTAGCTTCTACACACTATTGGTGTTTCAGATCATGGCATATAGATGCAGGTTCTCTGGCAGTGAGTTGAGTGCTAAATCCTACATGAATTCAAGCACCTACATGCTATTCATTTCTGGCTCCTTGAAGAGCCTCTGAAAATTTTGATATGGCAGGGCTGTCACATCCAAAGGTAGGGATTGGCTTTGCATCTTCCCCATTTGGAAAGGGAAGAGACCACACAGTTAATGGTAAGTGCTATAACTGGTCTTGGTACTGAATAATTCTGAAAAAGGACTGCCAAATATTGTATCCCCTGACAAACTTTGACCTGGTAATCTTATAGAAGCTAGTAATTTTGGTCACCAACAATCTCCAAACAGGATAGGAATAAATGTTTTTAAGTTTCCAGAATCTGACAACTTCTAGCATTTTAATCTGAGGGTTTAAGCCTTTACCAAATAGTTTCTCAAAGCCCCATGAAGACTAAGCCACTGTAGTAATTCACGAACACCTACCTTATACTTTAAAGCACTAATGAAACTCTATTACTTTACTTGTATTATGTGAGTCCATTTGGCAGGATATAGTGAAAAGTACAAACTTTAAGTAAAATGTAGTAATTAAAAAAAAAAATCCTAGACATAGAAGTACCACTGCTTGAGTTAAGGTTGTTAGCATTTAAGTGCAATAGGCAACAAGT
Source organism: Hypocryptadius cinnamomeus (assembly GCA_013400635.1). Classification (NCBI taxonomy): domain Eukaryota; kingdom Metazoa; phylum Chordata; class Aves; order Passeriformes; family Zosteropidae; genus Hypocryptadius; species Hypocryptadius cinnamomeus. The sequence continues at coordinate 95,691 of VYZP01059549.1, forward strand.
TTAGTTGGGTACTCTCAAGCTGTAACAGCCTCCTGTTTCTAGGTTGTTTTTCTGCTCATAAACCATCATTTATGCTGCATCCATTCTGTGGTCTGTGTTTCCAAGCTCATGTCCAGGCATGTTTTCTGCTCCCTGTCTTTGTGTAGAATATGTTGCTTTGGCCTGCTGTGTGTTACAGCCAGTCAACAGCTGTGGCTGGACTGACCAATTTTGTCTTCTGGTTGTGAGGCTGGAGTTGGATTTAGTCACTTGCCTTCGTGGTCAAGTCTGGATGAAGAGCAGCTACTGAAGGTGGTATAGGCAGCTCTAGCCTCCTGCTTGAAGTGCTGACATATTGTGGAAGTGGAGCAGCTTTTAGGGTGTAGAGCTCTCATTATGATACTGCAGTTGCTGACAGCCAGCCTGTGCTGGCTCTAGGGATGGACCACGCTGAAAATGAGCTCTTTCTTTCTACTGGCTTAGCACCTCTAGTTATCAGGGAATTTAAAACATTTGGAAGTGCTTCAGGTGTTCCTTCTATGCCACATACTAGTGAATTAAGTAAAGTTAACCTTTGAAATAGCTTCTAAAAGCACAGTAATTAAAAATTCCATGGCTGCTTGCAGCTGTTATCTTTGGGAGACTGGACTCTCAGCTTAGTGACAGTAAGTGCATTTCTCCTGTTTCAGAAACCCAGCTTCTTCATTGTTCTCAAAGACCAGTTTATTAACTCATCCCACCATCCATATGCTTGTACATCACTGGATTAGAGATGTTGGTTCAGTGATAGTAGCTGGTATTTGGCTCTAAGCAAGAGGCAATGGTGTGACTTAGGAGCAGTTAAGTGCACCAGCTGAAGTCTGGAAGTGCTAGTTACGAACTTTAATGCTGTCCTATTATATAACTCCCGTGGAAAAAGGATTTACAGCTCTGATGTACTGCTGCAAGTTGAAACATCGCTTTCCTTTCCAGTACTCTTAGGAGCTATACTGCTATAGCTATGCTTCTTACCCTCTGTTCAGAGTAATGAGATCCAACTTTTTTTTTGTTGTTTGTAATACAAAGTTCTTCATGCTGGCTCCTTTGAGAAGAAGAACTTGTGTACTCACCATGAGTTGACAGCTAAGGAAAGGAACAAATGTTAATTCTACTGAAATCTACTAGACCCCTAGTCCGCCTAGATTTGTGTGTTAAAAGTTCCAGTGTTCTGTTATGTTCCAGCCAAATGTTGCACGCATGAGAAGTAACTTTATTTCCAATGAAGTGTAAGACAAACTATTTCTTTAGCCTTTTGGAGTAGGCTAAGGCGCTATGTGGAACTTGTTGAATAGAGAGGATTTATCCCCCCCTTCCCCATGAAGAGGGTCTATGTCTCAAAGCAAAAGCAGATTTCTTTGCTAACGTGCAGTGATGAAGACCAATTTGAGACTAGTTAAGGGTGTCTTGGCTGACTTTAGTTGAAGACTCTACTTTCATCACAGGCACGCTTTGCTGGTGTCCTGTGCTGGCAAAACTTCCTATCTGTGCTGCACCTAGTGTAGGTCTAATTGAGCACAGTGCTGTCTACAAGAATTTGTCTCCTAGAAGAAAACTATCCATCTCTCCAGCAGAGATCTGGGGTGACTTGTATGTCCCAACCTTGGCATTATAATTAGTTTTATCCTGCCACTTGTTTGGAAGCTTTCCCTGCAAATCTCCTATAGTGGTTGGTGGGTAGATGCAGATTGTTTACATGTACTTTTGAGCTCTGCAAGGATGCCCACCTTTGCCAGCAGCTGTACAAGACGTATCTGTGATCTGATAAGGGTACTGCCTGGACTTCATGAAGCTGGTTATGACCTAGAGGTGCTTTGAACTGGTATACCTGGTCATGTTGTACTTCCACTTAATGAACTGCACAGTGGGATTGTATCACACTGGTTATGACACCGCTGTGTGCTGCCCTGGGCAAGCTGGTTTCAAATTGAATGTGGAGCAGCACTTGAGGGGATGATGTGGCTCCTCAGAACAAGGAAGAATTATCCACAATGCACTAGGAACTGAATTTTCAAGACATATTGGTGGATGGCTTTGGCTCTATATCTACTCTGAAAAGTCTTTGTCTGAACAGGGAAAGGAAACCAAGCCCTCAGGTGTGATGAACTAGATCTAGCCTAGCTAGGGCATGCTGTTCATTTAGGCTCTTAACATTTACATTCTCTCTGCTATTAAGTCCTATGGCCAACCTGTGCAAAGCTTTTGACAGCTGCTTTTTATTTTCCATTGTCAATTATTTAAGTACTTCCTTGAAGTAGAATATTGAGATGATTCTGGTGAGTGCAGGACTCCTCTGTTCATCTGTTACTTGTTAAATATGAATGCAGGATTGTCAGTTGCCTTCAGTTCTTCTTGTTTAGGTTCGCAGCATGGGAAAGTGGAAATCTGTTGTGAGTGTCTGTAAACACAGTATGTTAAAATATTGTCTGCAAGCGTGAACAAGGCCCTTGATGGAAATGAGGGAAGTAGATCTGGAATTTGTAGTGATGTTGAATTTAGCCTGGAAGGAAAGAAGAGATTATTGGTATCTGCATATGAGGCAGAGAATGCTCAGAAATCTTTTCTGCTATCTAAATTACCAAAGAACTTGAAATGGGATGACAAAAACTTGACCAATGTACACAATGGTGTGTCAAGGTGGGAATATGTGGGTTGGTGTGATTTCTGGCTTGATTAGATGAATTGGCTGATGTAAGCTAAAGGCTGAAATCTTCCATCGGGGCAGTTATGATAACCATAGGATGTTTTTCACATGGTTCTAGGCATGAGCATCCAGCGGTGGTGTGATCCCTGTGGAGAGGGAACTTTGTGTAGAGGGAGCTGTTAGGGAAGTCTGAGTTCCCTATGAAACAGAGGGCCAGGTGTGCCCCTTGCCCAGAATCCTGCCCTCTCATGGCCCTGGCTGGGCAGGGAATGGCTGCCTTGTGACCCGGAGCACCAGCCTCGGGCGTGCAGCCGGGCAGGATGAGGGAGCTGAGGGCTGTGCTGAGCACACAGCTCTGCTCTGGAATGTGAGGGAGATGTGAGGAGGAACAGTGGAAATAATCCAGGAAACACTTCCCAAGTTGAATTATTAAATATTATGGGATGCCATCCAGAAGCATGATCTGGGGGTACTCACACCTTTTTAGTCTAAGAATAAGCCCTTTCTGAGAGGAGCCCACCGTGGAAGAGTGGCAGCATTCCCTTCTCTAAGAGCCTGAGGTTTGAGCAAAGAATCAGATACTTTGATGGTAAAATGGAAAGCTAGCCAAGACAGAATTTCAGAATCAGTGCAGAACTGCATCAGCAGTGTGGTAAAACCTGTTTTACCTCAAACCATGTAGATAAAATGCACATCACTTTATTTACAGTACCATGGAAGACTGTGCAGTGTTGCAGTGGACCCGAGGGGGACTCGAGGGATGAGGACGTGGGAAAGACGTGAATCTTGACTCCATGTTTCAGAAGGCTGGTTTATTATATTATGATATATATTATATTAAAATACTATATTAAAACTATACTAAAAAGGATAGAGAGAAAAGATCCATCAGAAGGCTAGCAAGAATAGAAAAGGAATGAATAACAAAAACCTGTGACTGCTCAGAGTCCACACAGCTGGACCATGATTGGTCATCAAGTAGAAACAATCCACATGGACCAATTGAACAAGCACCTGTCAGGCACAGTTGCATTCCACAGCAGCAGATAATTATTGTTGACATTTCTCTGCTGAGGCTCCTCAGCTTCTCAGGGGAAAAATCCTGGGAATAGGATTTTTCATAAAATATCATGGCTACAGTGCAGACTTTGGAACTTGGATCAGTTGGATGTCTGTATGTGCAAGTTAGCTACAGGTGTACTCTCCTAACCTTTAGTTTAATCTCCTAAAGGAACTGCTTAGCTTTGAATGCTGCTGCCTGTGTGCTCTCTAACACTTTCTTGTTCTTTTGAAGAACAAAACTTAGGATGTTCAGTGTTTGTGTGGCTATAGAAGGTTAAAAGGTGTTTGGCTGCATAATTGGCTGTCTCTACTTGCTTACTACCAAGAAGGAAAACTGGTGTGTGCCTTGACTTTCCAAGATCAAAACTGCTTGCATGACTCTGCCTTTAAATCTAATCTTTAATTTTCTGTGGCTTCTAGTAATGATGTATTAGTTCAACTTTCATTCAGCATGCTGTTGGTGAAAGTTAATTAGATGCTTTAATTCCACTTGAATAGTCTGCCTGACCAATAATATAATTAATTGACCATTTGTGCTATTTAGAGGTGTAGGCATTGGTGTACAGCATACTGATAAGGTATCTCAGCGATGGCCTTCTTACATGCTTAGTTATGAAGTGCTTTGAACTGGAAATTGAGCAATTACCTCTGGAAGTAACTAAAAAAAGACTACTGGAAGATGTAGCTGGATGATAGTACTGAATGAACAAAGATTGGGTTATGCATCTGGCTTTTGAAGACAGTCTCAGGTCCCATCTGAGCATGCTTTTGGATTGGAGGATTGCTGTTCTGGTAATTTGCTCAGGTTATTTTAAGTTGGACAACTCCTAAGAAGCTTCAACATGGTAAAAAACTGAGCCTAAAATGCAGTAAGGCTTGTGTTTTCTCTTTAGACTCTGTTCTTTGAAGTGATGCTCACCCAGTGTGTTAAGGCTTTGTACCAGGAATTGAAGGATTTAAATTCACTAGGCTTAGGATCTTTACTCTTCAACCAAATAAATCACAGGTTTTGTAAGGACTTTGTTTTAAGGGTACCTTGTCCTATACTAATATAGTGAGTGTATAATTGCCAAAATACACACCTGATGCTTATTTTTTCTGTTCAGTGATTTGTTTACTTCAGTAGTAAGAGAATGCAGTTGTTGAACAACTCGGTGGGGTGTCTCTTGTTCCTATCAAGCCTATTGCAGCTTTGCATTTCCTAGTGACAAAGTATCTAAAGTTAACTTGCCATGTAGTACTTCTGCACCTGCAGGGCTGGACGAGTCGGGAGTTAAAGCAGATGCTGACTACTGCATCAGTCTCCACAAGGTGGGCTTGTCCAAATAAGAAGTAGGTGAAGATAGAAACTAGGCAGACTTCTGCTCAAGTCTAGTAACTGAGTTTAGCAGGTGAGAAAATCCTTTAAGGCTCTCAATCACTCTTTCAGCAGATCTTTGCTCCAATAATTAAGTGTTGAATTGGAACTGTTCAGCTTCTGCTTTTATCATGGCTACTACACTTGATTATGGTTGTGTGGCTGCATTTATCCAGCCAACCCTGTTTGATACTGAGCTTGGTGGACATTGCTGTGCTGGGTGGGGAAGAGCAATACTGAGGTGGCAAACCAGTTCCTAAAGCAGGCATGCAACTTCTGTAGCCTCTTGGAGCAGTTGGCTTGGGTTCACCTGCCAAAGCCTGTGACTGCTGGTCTCCCTCAAAGGTACATGCCTGATGTGATGTTTTTAACTGTGGGCTTGTCAGCAGCTGAGTGGATTTCTTTGTGAAAGGGAATGATGTCAACAGTACTCCTACTTGATCTTCTCTTCCTGCCTAAGTACACTAAGCTGGATTGTGAAAGCGTGCATATTGTGCCACAAATTTGTGGAGTGGGAGCAATCCAGAGGAATTGCCCTGAAAGTTTTCAGGAAGAAACTATGCAAGTTGTGAGCCATCTTGAGAATTAAATGCCAAATTCTCTGTTCTTGTCTGCCCTTTTTAGATTGAGAATTTGAAGGAGGTCTTCACCTTTTTGAATGTGCTTCCCCATTGCTTGTTTTGGGTGCCTTACTCTGTTTCTGTTACTAGTTAAGTGGATAACTGTTTATTTTTTCTTTTGCAGAGGAGCTACCATGTGTTTCTAGCCTTAGGGCTGAGAGGAAGTGCCATCACTGGAAGCAAAACCAAACTCATCCTTCACTGCCTCTCCCAGTGCCTTCTATCCCTCAAGTTAGGTGATAGGGAAGGACAGTGCCTGGGTCTTCTGCCTTGTGCTAACCTCAAAGGGTAGTCTAAGATCCTAAATGCTACTTGGCTCTACTGTAGTTGTGTTGGTGCCCTGTTTACACTTAGTTTGCCCCAAAGGTGGGAATGAGAAGGCAGAATGTCAAGTATCTTCAACTTGCCAGAGGATGTGATTAGGTAACTTAAGAGGATTTTCAAGTCTTTCAAACAATGAGTAAACATGTCAAATGTGATGGAAAGCTCCAGAGTCTTACATGGATGCTCTAAGTCTCTTTGTCAAAATTGGAGCATCAGGATAGTGTTGAATTTCTAGTTTTGAGCAATCTCCTTTGATGGGGAAGGTGACAATCTGGATCAGAAGGACAAGCAGGCTGTTGCAGCTCAGTAAAGGAATAACTTGCCTCTCTGCTAATGAGAGTTAGTATTTTATGGTTTTTGGGTAAGCTACTAATGAAATTGTAAGTTAGTTTTATAACAAAAACTGGCATGTTACTCTTAGGTGGAATTTGAGACTTGGATCCATGCAGTTTAATTCTTGTATTTAGTTCATTACATATGTAACCTCTTTAAAAGCCCAAACAAGTCAAGTAACTCCACGATAAGCATGCCACTTAGCCACTCAACTGGACTGACTCTAGCTTTGGTACCTTTGGTTCCTTTTTGCATATTTCTACCTAACCTTTCCTTGACAGATAAAAAATTGAGGACAGTACATAGTAGTAATCTGTCTTGTCCATAGTGCAATACTCATGCAGGAGTATAAGAGAACAGTGATAGGTTTTTGGTTAACCCTCCCTCTTGAAGGGTGTTGGCTGTACTGGTTAAGTTAAAGCAATAGCACTGCTTCATTTCCTGCAGTCCAGTGTTATCCTCTTATTTCCTATGTTAGACACTCAGGCTGAATCAGCAAGTGCTTCCCTGGAGTTCAAACACTGCATGTAAATGAAGCCATCTCTGTAATTGCTCTGAGGTGTAAGGAGTTAACTACATGCTACACCTGACCACAGTGCTGCATGATCTGCTCTTTTCTTGGATGTGCTTGTGGTTAGTAGCTATGAACATGATTGGAGGCTGAGGGAGAATAGCTTTCCAAGGCATTAAATGCCTGAAGAATGGTGATAGATTGTGCTCTCTTTTATCTTTTCTACTAGCTTGTTTTGTGAATTTGTGTGAGTTACCATCTCTAAAGCTTTTCACTTAGAGTGGGGTAATGCCTGCCTTACAGGTATGTGTCAGAGCCCTTTTCCTAGTAAATGTGCTGTAGTCCACAGATAAAAGAAGTCTTAGAAGTGCAAAACCTCTGAAGCTGCACAGCATGCATATAGTATATCTCCATTAAACAGCTATTTGGCAATGTGTAATGCACTTTCCAGTTAATGAGGGATGTTTTAAACTGTTTTTTTAACAAGTCTTTATTTCATAAGAGGCAGCCAAGTATGTATCGTATTGCATTTGATGGGATCCTAGTCTTCCTGTTCCTAAGTAGGACCTCAAATTATTCTTGTTCAAGTGATGCACAGCACCCAAGAGAATTCCTGCCTGAAAGCTCAAACAAGAGCAAAAAATGTTTAGGGTGTTTTTGTGTCTGTGTAGGCTTGGGAACTGCAGAGTAGAAGCTCTTTGCCGTTGTAGACTTGGGTACCAAGTTGGTGCCGCATATTGTCACCATGTAAAACAATTCTTAAGACAGTAAAAAGTTACAGGATTTCTCTGGTGTTTCTGATTTATCAACAGTTTAATTTCATTAAGAGTAAATAACTTACCTTTCTCAGGCAACATTTCTTCACTCTTCTTGGGAAGAACTTAAGCTTAGCAAGCTGAAGAGGTCAGTGGACTTGAGAATCCTAATTCCATGTGGTTAAGACACATAGATATTCTTCCAGAACCTGAACCCAGTGCAGACAGTTTAGATGGTAGGAGGAATTCTAGAAGTTAGTGAATGGTTCTGCTCATGATGACTGTAAAAATAAGTTCTCTCACAAACAAGCTGTTGAAAAAACCTCGAGCTGATTCCTTTATTAAAAAGGCACACAGCAACAAGAAACTTAGGGAATTGTCCCATTCAACTATCTATTGTGTTCTGATTATTAATTCTTTGATATCTGACTCCAGAAAAATGAAAGTAACTTCTG